>JAQGCC010004420.1:0-13199 GCA_034698905.1 Xestoiulus laeticollis | reverse complement strand
AATTCTAGAAATATAAAATTTGCACATTAATATCTCGCGCCAAAATTGTTTTTTTAATTAAAAGCCTTGTTTGAGGCTAGCCAAACGCGCGTTTCCAGCCTAGTGTGGCCAGGGGCTTAGACATGCAGGTTCCATATATAAGGTGCCAGATATAGTTCCGTAAAATCCCTTTGATAAATAGGTCTCGTTTGGTCCCATTTATTATCTCACTTGGTCTCGGCATTAGTCTATTATAAGTATTATATAGGGACCGCTTGAGATTTTTAACTTACTACATACATGTACATGTATTCATGTATGAAGCTCATCACAAATACATGTACGTATTATTCTACAATTAGCCTTATTCCGGTTCAGCAACCCATGAGTCCATAACATGTATTTCAAACATGTCCTCACCCAGAAGTGACCATTTTTTTTTGCCCCATTGTTTGCTTAAAAAAACATATTACAAAATGTGCAGATCTTTTCGTGATGACCTCTTCTGTCCATGTTGGAAGTGCTTCCTACCCCAAAATGGGGTGATGATCCGAAATAAGGTTGAAAAAAATAGATGGGAATGGGGATTTACAAATTTCCTTTAAGGGACCACACCATTATTCGTGGAAGTGCAACAGGTTGAAGTCCTTTTCTTGAAACATATAATATTCAATAACAACGCTGTGCAATTTGTATTTTAAAACAGCGTATATAATTAATTGCAAGGTTTCGTTTTTCTTTTAACTGTATAGTGACAGCTCCAGGATTTTCAAAAACTCAAGGTTAATACTAACTGAGGTTGGTAGTTTGACAGACAAACGGTAATTCATCACCTACATGTCCAAATATACAATACATTTCCCATCTAATTATTCTAGTCTTGTTGGCGTGATCTAGATTGCTATAGTAAAATTAACTTAACTTTTTCAAGACATTGGTCTAGTGACTATAGAATTTTTTTCCCTCAATTTTTTTAAAACTTTTTTGCATTACCAATCTGCGTTGATTGCTTTGATGACGTCAAGATGAAGTTCAAAAAGCTAAGCAATTTTTAGTATCTCACGTTTCTCTTTTGTCAAAACAACTTTTTATAGCAGTTTTTACGCTTTCTTTTTTCATTTCTATAAATTTTTAATTTCATTTCTTGGCGCTTATATAAAAATATAATGGGGTCAAAATTAGCAGAGCAGAACCCACCATGCATAATAAACGTTGAATGGCGCATTATGATAATTGAGAGAGAAAAAAAAGTGAGAGTCATGATCATGAATTCACAAATGCAAATGTTCATGTTAAGCAAAAAAAAAATTTTTTTTATGCGTAGAAATATAGGTCTATCCACCGGTTCGGGTCGATTTGTTTTTGCACGAAGGCCTGCAACTGCACAACGTATCAAACGTGTAATAGTGAGATAAAGCTGCACGATCGATTACGATTACGCGTCATACGATGACTTTGTCATGTTTTATCATACAGAAAGGTAGGTTTGAACGCGATTTTTTCTTTCTATTTTCTATTTTCACGTGGTGTGAACCCGGCTTGAGATGGTCTTGTGAAACAGTTTTTGTTTTACATTTTTGCGTGGTGTGAACTGCATACAAACTGTTGCCAATAATAACCCCTTCATTGGGCAGATTTTCAAACACTTTTTAAAAAAAAAAGTAAGACTCAGACCTTAAGTATAGGCCACTTGCTTGGGCCTCTTACCACCTTGAAGTCAATATAATGCTACAACGTAAAATTTTAACCGCTTTTTCAGTCAAATTCGAGTAAGTTCGCAGTGATGGAGGCTGAGAGGAACCAATTTCCTGTTTGACCGACACAACACGTCTGCTTGCCCATCATTACATGTGAAATTATAAAGCTAATAGACGAAGCGCCATTACAACATGATTATATTGACGCCACAATAAATAATATCACAAGCTCAGCCAGCCCAGCCTCCGCCAACTAAGCAAAAACTTATCTTAAACACTATTCACACCGAACAAATCAAGTGCACTGATATAGATCAAGTCTTGATCGAGTTTGCGCGAATCCAATCAAGTTGTCTGCTCCACTTGATGTGGATCAAGCTTTCTGTTGTCTGCACCTCATTTCAAAGTGGCTTCACTTTTGTAGCGTGTATGTTGTCCTCCATCTTGAAATGTAAACTGAAGTGGTGTTCCAACTTTTAGGGCGCCCTGTATACTAGGTCATGTGACCAGTTTAACTGAGTTCGGCGGTGTGAATTAACACGCAAAAGGTTTGCTTGATCCACATCAGTTGATCTACATCAACGTCGATGTGAATCAGGTGTTAGCGTGGCTAATTAAGTTTCCCCACGTAAGCGTACCATCATATTTATAGAAAGCTTTTTATAGTGTCCCACCATTATAATTATCTAGGTGACCATAGGTCACATTGATAAAAGGGGATTTTGAAAATGTATCCTACAATGTGCTCTATAAATATCTTCAGGATCCATATTAAATACTAGGGTATATCAATGCGAGAGATAATGGCTTTGTTTATGAGCAGCATTGCTAAATTTGAACTGTATAAAAAGATGAATCCTTTAAAACGACTTTTATACTATGACAACAGTGAAAGGAATTCACATGTTCATGTAGATGTACAGTTGTGCTTGCACAGTATACATGTATGATATTAGAGGCCCAAACCTATTCACGTTTATAAGAATCAGATAGACTGAAATGCATGTATAATAAACCAAATTATATTCAAAGGAGAAAAATTGCATCCACCTCAAGCCGTTAGTTCAATGCTTATTTATGGCTTTTTTACGTTGGCCTATTTCTGCACACAAAGGCTTAACACCAACGCCAGGGAAAGGGCCTCTTCACCTACCTGGAAACGTATAGTACAATGTGAAAGTGTTCATCTCTATGAAATGCTTCTTGATATAAGCAGGTTTAAACAATAATATATAATATTTACAAATTATATCTCTTAATTTGTCTTTATGGATAAATTTCTTTTCTATTATAACAATTCAATTCCATTTGAAAAATTACAAATTGGAAAAAAAATGTTGATGCTTTAATGTATTTAATTAAAGTTGGCACTTTAGCTATAAAAAAACGATGAAATCATGCTCGACAGAGCGCGACATAGTTGAAAATTAATTGTTAAATTAGAATATCTACGCACCCATTGGTTACACAATGCCAAGTATAATAGTCATATCATTACTTCAAATTACACTTGTAACATCTACAGAACACGCTATGGGTCGTGTTTTTCTAACCGCTTTTGGATAGTACAAATTGCACCACAAAAGGAGAACAAAGAAATGCTAAAAGTGTAAACAAAAATAGAATTTTTTTTCAGCACCTGCATGCTTCTTATTCATGCAAATTCAACGTTGTGAGTGACCCAGAATCCTAGCTAGGATTTACTTCAATCGTTTTTCCTCAAGTTTTCAAACAGGTGCATTGTTTGAAGTCATTATAGAAATCCGAAAGAAGAAGAGGCCAATATTCAATTAAAGGATTTTTTATCTCAACATTTTTAAGATTAGAAATCCTACAAGCATGTCTGAAAGTCGGAAATCAATCAATAATATATATCATTAAGGATTCTTGGTTCTGGTGCGCAAAAGGAAAATTCCGTACATGCACGTAATTAACCTAATCTGACCTATTCAAGCTTAATCCATAATCTATAACCAAACCCAAATTGGATATTAAATCAGGATTCTTATACCGTATAATTTTCGAAAAATATTTATGTTTATAAAGAAGCATGTATACATTAAGTGTGAAAACTTATACTCAGTTTCTAAGAAAACCATGCAGGTATACTTTTATAAAGTTAAAAATTAAACTTCCATTGCATCCAATGGAATGCATCAACCATCAGAGAACTTGCATGTATCTAAACCATGACAATTTAGCAATTCATTTAAAAATAAATAACCATGGCAAGAATCCAATAATGAATAATAACTTTGAAAGCCCCTATATTTAACTATCAACTTTGGATTCATGCCAAATTTATTTATTTACAAACAAATAAGATAAGATAACTGTAAAATCCTAAAAAGATATTATTATAAGTTTTATTTTACATCATCAAAATACCGTTAAAACTATTTCTAAAAACAAAAACAATGCAAAAATCAGCAAGACTGAGCCAACCATATCTCTAATCTAAGGCATATAGAACTATTAATCAGAAATATTAGTTGTGCTCACAATGCGAAACTTACACCATTTTTAGCCAAATTCGGTTAAGTTTTTGGTGACGGAGGCTGAGAAGGACCAATTTCCTGTTCGACACAACACAACATGTCTGCCTACCCATCAAGCAAAAACATATCTTAGCCTGGTTAAGTTTCCCCACCGTGACATTACCTATAGCATATACCATCCAAGTTTTAAAATCAATTTTTAATTAGCTGAAATTTAAACATGTTTGATTTCACACGCTTCAACGGATATTTCAGTTAAGGTAAATTTCAATTGCTTATTAATGGCCATGATGTACTTTTCACGGACCTCTCCAGCTCCGTCGTCACTTAGGGATTCAGGTCCAGTGATTCCAGTCTTGCGTGTATTTTCAATTAATAGAAGTTTGAAGTCTGTAAGAACAATTCATTTCAGTTTGACATTTACCCTCGATTAGCGTTTTTCGAACACCAAAATAGGCTTAGAAAACAATACCAAGTGTAACTGACTCACTCCTAAGTTCCTCTGAAACTAGGTTTCTAAACCAGAAATTAAATTCGAGGGAAAAAACGAATGAATTCGCGAATATTATGTAGCATAATTTTCAATTTCCCATTGCCGATTTAAAAAGAAAACATTTTAGAAATTATTCAACATTTCGCACAATTAAAATAAAGCGTAATTAAATTTTCCACCAATTTTAAACCAGGGTGAACACACAATTTTCATTTTCAATTTTCCTGACTAAATTCCCAAATTCCCTGACCCAAACTTACTCGTTAATGCATATCAATTTTTTTTTGTCATAATGAAAAATAAAATAACAATTGCAATTAGAAGCTTGGCAAAAAACTCGATTATGTTACAATATTAAAAAACAATATTAACAACCTTAACATAACTGCTGCTTGTTACGCAGGCTGCTCATTGTTCTCTGTTAGACACATGTACATGCATATACAGTGAAACCTGTCTACATTGAACACCCATGGGACCAGGAAAAAGTGTTCACATAAGACAGGTGTTCAATGTAAGGAGGTTTGCTATAAAAATACAATATCCAATGAATTATGTTTATTGTACATGTATACAATTGAATACACATGTATAACATTATGTATACACAATCCTTTCAGTGCATGTACATGGATGTTTTTGCAATATGTACAGCTGTATAACGTCCATGGTACTCCAACACTTGAATTGTACTGACTGCATGGTGATTCTTCTATGTGAGGGTCCTTAATCTCTCCATCGGAATTTAATTGGGAACTCAATGGTCAAGTGTATTATGTAGAGAAGTTAAGACCCATGCATCCTGGGGACTTTAAAGGTGTTTAATGTACAAAGTATACAGGTGTTCATTGTATCGAGGTCTGTCCTAATGTTATTTCTATGGAAGCTGACGGGACCAGTCAAAAGTGTTCAAGTTAGGGATATGTGTTCACTTTATAAAGGTGTTCAATCTGACAGGTCTCACTGTACTAGGAAAACAAGTCTTATTTGAGAAGAATCATTAAATTAAATTTACATAAAATAACAAAAAAATGAACTGATATTTCATAAGAAAACATACAAGAAACAAGATACGTGTAGGTAAAAATGCAAAAGTGCAGACTTAGTGCAGGGATAGCATTTGACTTTAAATGGGTAAAATTTTCCTGATATTTCCACGACTATACTTAATTTCCCCTCTCCCCCCTCCACTTTTCCCGACTTCCTTGACCTGTGACCACCATGGAAACATATTCTGCAAACGGTTCGAATATAAGGTACATTGTACATTCAAGGCAGAGAAATTTAGCCAGGCTATTAAGCTACATTTATGCTTAGTTGACGGAGGCTTGAGTGGGCTGGCCGAGCCTGTGATATTCTGTACTGTAGCGCTTAATCTAAATTCACAGTCACTACGAATTAAGCCGAATTTGGCTGTAAATGGGCTAAGGATTCGTATCGTGAGCACAACTATTGATGTCAACCAGACTGTTCTCGGGTCTATCGCCATTCATTAATTAGACAGAAAAGTATGCAAATCACCATTTAGAAATGAAAATGATGACGTCGCTGGATATAGAAAAACGAGGACATCACACTCCGAGATAACACATGGGAGGCAACTGGTAAGAGTGTATAGAGTTAGGAGAAGGGAAAAATATAACGGGATTTCACATTGTGACCTAGAAACGAACTCCAGTTCATTTACCTCCGAATTGGCCTCGAAACGATGCTTGGCTGTTACCAGCACTAGGTTGCCTTCCCACCGACTAGGAACAAGCACAACACACTTTCTCCCCGATATAACGCTTTGCTTGCATTCCGTGTCAATAAAAAAAGATAACTTGATATTCATCGTTTGTTTATCAACGATAACCAACAAACGCTTACATATGCGTACAGCTGTATAACCTTTTGCTTAGATCGAAATTAAAAGCTTCTTTTGGTTACTGCCAAAGGTCTTATGGAGAAAAACAATGAGATTATGAGACCTGCTAATTAGACCAAGTGAGATATGGGAATAAATGAGACCCTGTTATATCAATGGGATTTTATTCCATTGATATAACAGGGTCTCATTTGGTCCCATTTCTCACTTGGTCTCAATGTAATGCGATAATTATAATTTTGAATTGGGATATACGTTCCTTAATCTCATTAGTAATGGGTCTCATACAAGGATTTTTCAAACTAAGGTATAATTTTAAATTACCACGACTTAAAATGTGGCGAAATACGAGCCAATTTACCCAAGCAGGGTTCATGGTTTTCATTGCAAGTCAATAAAGTAAGGACTTTTACGGGTATATTCTAAACAATTTTAAGGACCATTTAAGGAGCGGTTTTAGGGGAAGACGATGGGCACCATATAGAATTCAGGATAATAAATATGAGATGTCCCATGACGTATCCCAATCCAATACGTTAAAAATATCCAATACGATAAAAATGGTCTATCTGACCATTTTTATCACCTTATTCTCCAAAAATAAGGACTTTTTAAGCACTACGAATGACTTATGAGAAAGTAAGCACTTACAAAATTTTAAATGCTTTTAAGAACCTGTACGAATCTCAAGCGGTCTCATAAAGAAAGCCTATTAGAATCTGAGACTCTCATTAGATTATGGAAAATTATAATAGTGAGGTTATATGAAACCAAATGTGACTACATGTATGTATATATATAAGGGATTTTGTTATATGGAACTCTGACATGAGCCACTTAATATGAGTCTAATACGAGATCCTACTCTATAATAAAGATACAAATTAAACAATATTATACAATAACATTTTTCATAAGGAAACGAAATTTATTTCTAATGGCTCGTAATGGCTACATTTCAAATATGCATAAGCATCAAATTTTAAATACACGGATGTTATAAGTTTAGCTTTACAATTCTCGATATTATATGGCGAGCATCTATAAGATTACATCTAGAGATCCTATATGAAAAACCCGCATTCTTTACACATAGAAAAATTGAAGCCTATTACGAAAAATTAACCAGTCCCTAACACTTTCTTTAAAAAAAACGTTGACTGTCTAGGCCCGAATATGGTAATACGAAATTAAGCACATATGGTTTTGTTAAAGATATCTATAATGGATGTTCATATTTTGAGTGTTTATTTTTAGCATGTATACATTATTATTATAATGTACGAGCTTCGTGAGCCGGTAAGAATTGTTGCTTATGAAAGCACAAAATGAAGGTTAAATTCACGTCATCGAACCGTTACATATACACCTAGATACCAGCCTTTATCGTCCAACAACAACAAAACCAAAATCCATTGGCATCTGGAAGGTTTAAACTGTTTTTACGAAAACAAACTGAAATCTTGCCATTGCATCATCGAGCATTGTTATAAGCAGAGACAAAAGAAATTTCAGCATCCTTTCCCCAATTTTTATTTTAAAGAAATGAAATGGTGCGCCATTATCGTGCAAACATAAACATGTCATAATTTCATAAATAAACAAATCAGTTTTTTGAATTACAATTAAAATCTCCCGCCATCTTTGCATTTCCAGACGATGAAAACAAAGGGTTAGGCAGCGCCAGGTACATAGTTCTAGCCTAAAAAAACACGAATGAACAAATAAGCATTTTCAAGAGTGCTTTCATCCTTTTTTTTTTGTTCTCCGAAATCGAATCATTGCAGAGTTTCCGATAAGGCTTTCGCCATAGTTTCCTTCACTCGGTTAGTCACTGTATAGAAGTTTGAGAACGCTCAATGCGTATCGAAGAAGTAGCTCATTAAAATATGTCGGAAAAACATTATCTAAACTAGGCTAGCCTTTCGTTAGAGTCCAACAACCTCGAGTCCTCGATTCCTACTTATTTCGTAACGGAGAAATTCGAGTGAAAGGAAAACCTACAAAAATGTAACGGGGTAAAAAGTAAACCCTTCTCTCCATTAGCCCTTGCAGGCAGCTGCATGCGTGCGGGATTAGAAGAAGATACAAAAAAATATATCCAATCACTAAATGTATAATAATCAGGTATATTAAAAAAACTGCTTTTAAAATAATGGACAATCGAATGCTTATATACTTAATTGTGCACGGATTAAGTTGCACTGATGGCCGATTTCAAGCATAATCTACTCCTAAAAGAAAACGATTAGCATGGTTGAACATTTAAATATCAATTAAAGTTAACAATTGTCAATGCATGCGAGGTAATAATTGTATATGGATGGATCAGGATGGAATACCATGAAACATTATGTGCGGTCATGACACCTTCAAACGTATACACATGTACCAGGCAAATAAGACATATTATATGTACCTTGTATGTCTTAAGCCTGGTCTACACGTAACGTTTTATCGTCAGTCTTACTTGATCATGACGACAAAACGATCAATTACATACCCCTCCAGTAGGGTACTGAGTTGAGTTGAATTGAACCTACGACCTTTGACAATCACTGAAACAAGCTTTAATTTTCTATTTAAATTTGGGAAAAAAACATGCATTTAATCCCACATGGCACATTAAATTTATCAGGAATTTGTCCGATTTTTATTTCGTCTAGAAAATATAGAATTCGTTGCCGGGGTATATTGTCAGTTGACAGAAAAATCTCAGCCTTTATACATAACATGAGTACTACATGTATATAGGCTACATGTAAAGCCATATATCCTGCATAACTTTAAACCCGGGGTTTATTCTAGTATTTACGGGTAAATATATGTAACTCTTTTGAGGAAAGCGATTAACCAAGTGTTAATACAATGCACTGAAGTTCAATCAAATTTCATTGTCATGTATTCATTATTTCTTTTTATCTTTTTATTAAACTAGAAATCAAAGAAACAATTATCTGATTCTCAGACAAATTCTACATGTAGATAAAATTATTTTTTTAATAGATTTTAAGAAGATTATTTACATGTTTGTATTAGGGGCGCTGAAGTATATATGGTTTTACATGTAATCGTTCATTGAAGCATTGAAAATGTAGGTGCCCATTTAGGAGCTATATAGAAAGTGTTCATATACATGTATAGAAATTACATAAGCGTGTTGAATGCTTATGAAGAAACCAAAATGCAAAAGGTCATCCGATAAAGAGCGTGGGCGACCTAACAAAAATAAACACATCGTCTCAACAGTTGCCATGGCAATGATAGGATGGGCCTCATCTTCATCCAGCATCCCTATACCAAAGATGTCAATCGTTAGAAAGATGGAACTCAGTCAATAAGAGTCGATTTAGGGAAAAACCAATTTGTGAAACTGGTGGTTGAAAGCTTGGGGCCCTGTGATCCCGCACATTGCTTCGTATTCACCGACCTATATACGCATTCCACTCCAACCGACCCATGCCCTTTAAAAGGTAAGATAAAAGCGCCCGATGCCGTTGAATGACGCATTTTCTCCACGACGACCTTGACCGTGATCGGTACACGTTAAGTGCATTCGGTCTAAAAGCAGAAAGGAAAGGATTCAAGATGGCGGCCATCGATCGCGTATCAACAATGGGGATTATTCGCCCTTTTCTTGTGCAGATGTGAAACTAAATATTAAATTTAACATGTACATTAGGACACATGTACACGTCGAGCTTGGTGCATTATAGGTGGCGCTCGCGATGCGGAAATTGAATTTCGAACCAAGATCAATACTGAAGCACCTTCAAATGCTAAATCATTTAGACTGCAAATAACGAGGATCAACGAGATAGGAAGGCCCATTTCACGAAACGCACGTTCCCCCTCATAGCAACAGCGTATGATAAAATTATCGATCTGATGATGCTCTGGGCTCTACAAACTCGCGACCTTGAACTTGAAGAACATTTTAGGTCCGACTCAGGTGCTATATCGAACCCATTCGCATAGAAACTATAAATGTACATGTACATGTATACACTGTACATATCGTAAAATCCCCCAACACGACAAAACGTGCCATAAATGGCACGTTGCGTGACAGATGAAAACTGTCTGTACCAAAAACGACACGGTAGTTACCAAAAACGACATTGTACTATGTACATGTATACAAGCTACTTACAACAACAAAAACGTCATTGCATAGGCTACTCACCAAATAACGACACTGTATAAAATAAGTTAGCAAAAACGACATGGTATAAACTTAATGTAGTTACAAAAAACGCAATGGTAGTTACCAAAAAAACGACATGGTATGCACCAAAAAAAATGACATGGTAAGCTTATAGTCACCAAAACGACATGATATAATAGAGGGATTGAGCACGCCTCCCTTAATGCTCCCTTAATGCTAACCACATTGACAGCACTGTATGTTTTTCCAATGCGTTCTCGTTAAGGTAAATTAGTTGAAGGGGCATTAAGGGAGGCGTGCTCAATCCCTCTAGTTTCCAAAGACGACATTGTATAAGCTTATATATAGTTACCAAAAACGACACGGTATAAGATTAGTTACCAAAAACGACACGTATAATTACCACCAAAAATCGACATGGCATAGTTACAAAAAAAAAACTACATTGTATAATCACCAAAAAATGGCATGACAGTTACAAAAAGACGACAGGACACTACAGCAATGTAAATCCACCCAATTAAGATCATCTCATCGGAATCGACACCGAAACGAGCAATATATACGAGTACATCACGGACACACGTTCTACAGGGACCTTACCTGCATAACACGTTCTTGCCACATTGGCCATGCTCCAAAACGTGATATCAACCACCCTCAATAATCTGTTACAGATTCTCCGAATAGGCGAGATAACAGGGTGCCATCAGCACATTCGAGTCCCGTTTTTTTTTTTCCGAAAGATTTTAATTACCGTTGAAACAAATAAAAAAAAAGCAAGCGTGCGGAGGTCCGTAAATAGGTTGCATGTAATCACCATTCAAAGGTCGACGTCGACGAGGAGGAAGAATAAAAGCAAGAAAAAAAAAAACTTAAACAACGAGGAAGAACGTTGATAATGCGCACCGTTTGGCAGCGAAACGAACTTTAGTTTCCGTCAACAAGCAGCCGCGGAAGCTACGACGACGAACGAGTTGTACAGGGCGGCTAAACGCATTAATTTGTGAGACATGCAGCAATTTCATATCATTTTTCCTATACATTAGCGATTTCAAATGGCATTGTTAAATATCGCGGATTGTATTAGAAATGTGTATAAAGATGCCTTTGCGTGCAAGCAAAACGCAACCGGTGGAATGACTGCATGCATGCTTCACAGAAGATTGATCCTTATCAATGTTAGACTGTGCTAAACAGGGTGTCCAAACCGAGCTGTGGATGCCTTATGCACTTGCCAATAGGGACATCCGGGTTCGAAAGCCAACCTTTGATAAGTCTAATATAATAGGTCTACCAAGTACAAAATCGAATATACGGGTTTCATTAATTATGGGACCTGCTAAATAATAGGGAGTTTGCGCCAGCGTTAGCGTGCATGCTAACGCTAATGGTCGTGTACACCCATGCTAAAAATGCAGTGCTGTCGGTAGCGTAGCGTAGTTAGTGTTGTGGCGCAATGTCCTTAATATGAGAAGTCCCTTTGGAAATTAAGTATACTTCTGAGTGCATTATATAGGAATACTATAAATTGTAAACGTTTTTGAGACTATACTGAAAATCAAGTATAGGCTACTTTTATAGTAGGGGAACTCAGATAAATGAGCACTCCTGGACACTTGAGCACATTGAAAATTGAGTACTTGTGTCATGCATGCGCAATACCACTAGTTTTAAAAAAATTTCGTGCACAACTGAGCAAATCTCAGGTCCACTCATTTGTGCACTAAATTTTTTCGAAAGAGGTATCACGCATGCATAGCACAACTATACGCAATTTTCAATGTGATTAAGTGTCCAGGAGTGCTCAGCTATCAGAGTATACTGGCTAATACTGCCATGGTTGTTTGAAAAAAGTGCACTTATTCATAATTGTAAAGTATATTTTCGTTTTGACAAGGGACAGTGGTGGTTCTCACAGAATTTGTTCACTATATAGGGATAATAAGACTGCATCCCTTTCGTTATTTTCACTCATAAAAATGCTATACTTGCATTGGTGTCATCTCTATTTTTCTAATTCCTCTCTATCATTAACCCCCACTAAATTTCCCATCAACATACATGTATAGGATGGGTGGTTTTAACCATGGGATCTCTAATATATATTCATGTATATATGTACAGTTACGTTTTAATAATTGTTTTAAACATGTTAATGAAAAGTTGAATATGATCATTACTTAAATTATATAATATGCTCCAAAAGGCTTCGGTTAGCCCCAGGATTAAACACCCTTTTTTGTATATACACATGTATGCAGTGAAGCTGTCTTTAGATGCTGGGATGTCATAGCATACATATATATATAATTGTGTATATATTATGTAATATATACCTTTTGGAGCATATTACATAATTTAAGTAATGATTATATTCAACTTTTCATCAACATATATGTTTACAAAAATTATGAAAACGTAACTGTACATTTTAGGGTTTACATGTATTCATACATTTATATATACGTTAATTTTATTGAAGTTATATTTAGGT
>JAQGCC010004419.1:0-13199 GCA_034698905.1 Xestoiulus laeticollis | reverse complement strand
TCCCTAAAGGCAAGGCTACAGGGTGTTACAGGGTGCCCCATGGTGTCAAGGACCAAACTACAGGGTGTCCCAAATGGTCCCTAAAGGCAAGGCTACAGGGTGTTACAGGGTGCCCCATGGTGTCAAGGACCAAACTACAGGGTGTCCCATATGGTCCCTAAAGGCAAGGCTACAGGGTGTTACAGGGTGCCCCATGGTGTCAAGGACCAAACTACAGGGTGTCCCAAATGGGCTTAAAGACCATAACATTGGAAATTGTCCCATAGGTGTTCATGGACCATTTTAGGTCATTCTACAGAGTGCCCTAAACAGCCTATTTGAAAAAGTACAGGGTGTCTCATATGATAGAAATGATACAGGGTGCCCTACTGGGACTATTGGAAAATTTTACAGGGTGCCCCAAGTGTTCACAGACCGTTTTACAGGGTGCTCTATGTGTTAAAGGACCATTCTACAGGGTGACCTAAAGGGCCTATTTGCAAAAGTACAGGGTGTCTCTCGTTTAAGTGTGTCTCCTATGTTAGCAATGATACAGGGTGCTCAATGTGTTAAAGGACCATTCTACAGGGTGCCCCATAGAGTCTATTGGAAAATTTTACAGGGTGCCCCATAGGGCCTATAATGAAACTTTACAGGGTGCCCCATAGGGTCTATTATGAAACTTTACAGGGCGTCCCATATGCCCACGGACCATTCTACAGGGTATATTGGTAAATTTTACAGGGTGCCCCATGTACTGACTGACAGTTCTACAGGGTGCCCCATAGGGTCTATTGGAAACTTTACAGGGTGCCCCATGTGCCCACGGCCTATTCTAAAGGGTGCCCTATAGGGTCTTTATATAAAAATTGTACAGGGTGCCCTATGTACCTAAAGACCATTCTACAGGGTGCCCCACAGAGTCTACTGAAAAATTTTACAGGGTGCCCCATGTGCCAACGGACCATTCTACAGGGTGCCCCACAGGGAATATTGGAAAACTGTACAGGGTGCCCAACGTGTTCAAGGACAGTTCTACAGGGTGACCAACAGTGTATTGAACATTTTACAGGGTGCCCAATGTGGTAAACACGTTGACCCAGAGGGTCAATTGGAAAATTGTACAGGGTGCCCCATATGCCCACGTACCATTTTGCAGGGTCTATTGAAAAATATTACAGGGTGCCCCATAGGGTAAATTGGAAAATTTTACAGGGTGCCCCATGTGTTCAAGGACCGTTCTACAGGGTGCCCCATACCGTATTTCAAAAAGCTCTCCAACTCAAGGGACATCCCATAAATACGCGTCCGACTTTCGTCCGTTTCTCCTTTATCCCCCCCCCCCACTCGTCTACCTGCTTGACCAGTCCAGGTGAGTCCATCCCACCTGCCATTTAATTCCAACTTTATGGGTCTCCAATTTAGGTTTTATGACGAAGAATCAATCATTCCCTCTTGACAGTTGGTCAATCTACACTCAATAGGGAAAAAAAAAAAGACAGAATTTGGTGCAACTGGAATAGGGCTTATTTCAAACCCTCCCCCTTTTCCTCACTCCCCCCCCCCCCCTCACCCCACCCCACCCCTCCGGATCCACCCGGGACATAATTACGATTGAGGAGGGGTAATTGATGAGGAATGACTTTGGAAAGGAGGAGGAGGTGGTGGTATAGGGGGGTGTGGGGGAAAGGGGGGGGGGTGGGGAGGGAGGGAGGGAGGAGAACTCTATAAAATGACCATGGAGGTCAACCCTCATATTGGCCTAAAATCGAGGAACTTAACATTGACCCCAAATTGGGGCGCCATCTTTCGCTATGTGCAATTAGTAACAATTTAAAAACGTAAATTGCGCACTAGGACAAAAGCTCGCATTGCATTATGACGTCATTCGCCGAGTGGAAATATGACGTCACTTACCATAAATTGAGGTCAATACAGACGGCATTATAATTCGTCATGAGTCGCTATTTTACATAACACCACTCTCATTTGATTATGACGTCATTCGTACGGAAATCTTGACGTCACTTATTGCACTATGACGTCATTAATACATCAGGACGATATTGATACAAATTAATTTTATCCTAATTATGACACGAGTAGTGTTCAAATGCGATCCTCATTGGATTATGACGTCTATGTACGGAAATCTGACGTCACTTATGAAGGATTGGATTATGACGTCATTGGTCAAGCATGAGACGCTGCATTATTTGAATGTATGACGTAATTGTTGCTATTATTACATTATGACGTCAGTATTGTTCAAACGTGGACATGGATTAGTTCCAATTAAATCAAATGTACTATCGGATTATGACGTCATTTATTGGTCCATTAAGGTTATTGATAAACTATTTAATTGTATCCTAAATTATGACGTCATTAATTGGATCGGAATGCAATTGATAAAACATTAATTTCATCCTGATTTTGACCCAATAATAAAAACAAGACTGACGTCACTCGTCAGTTGCGCGAATATGACGTCATTGTTTAAACATGGATTTTTGCCCCAATATCGGATTATGACGTCATTTAGTCGTCCATGAAGGTTATTTATAAAACATGTCATTAGAGGGATTGAGCACGCCTCCCTTAATGCTCCCTTAATGCAAAATACCACATTGTATCCTATGTATCTATTGTTATCCTAAATTTTGACGTCATTTATTTGTACATTGTATCACAATATGACGTCATTGTTTGAACATGAATTTTTGCACCATTATCGGATTATGACGTAAAAATCCAAAACTGTCACGTGCCATTCGTTCGTTTTTCGAATATGACGTCACTGAAACCGTAAGCAAGCCGAAATGCAGTTTTTTTTCATATACAATTGTACACTGTAAACTGTACATGTATACATTGTATAAATTGTCGATCAGTTTTATAATAAAAAAAGCAATAAATTTCAAAACTGTACTTATAATTACAGTATTTTTTTAAACCCTGGAGGAGGAGATTAAAAAAAAATCATTAATCCTCATTTTGATAGATTAATATATAAACCACTGCTTTGTACCAAAAAACGTCACCTCATGAAAAAAATGCATGTTTTCGATTAAAAACAATCACGCCTTAATTAGCCTTTTAAAAAAAGGTTTAAAAAAAAGGTCACATTTGCAAAGGTCGATTAAAGGTCAAAAACACTTGTATAATATACAGGGGTGTCACACACACTTACCTCTTTTCTGCATATAACTGAAAAGTTCGTCCAGAAACTCTTTTCTCTTTGGATCGTCGCTTAGTTCATATAACTAGAAGAAAGAAAATAATAGTTAATTAGTTAAAAAGAAACAAATAATAAAAGTTAATTAGTCGGGAATCACGATTCGCATTATTCTCATTAATCCTGATTAAGGACTCTTTTTAAGAGCAAAAGTTGCCGAAAAGGTATCGTTTACAATAGGCCTTCATTAAGGAGTTGACCTCTTGACCTCCCAACACCCCCTCGGAATTCACACGCTTACTTCCGGGACTAATTAATCCTTAAAAGGTTAAAGAAATCAAGGGTGGATTAAAAAAAGGCAAATTCCACTTTCGTTTCACCCTGTATCGCCATAGGCATAAGCAAAACAGCCCTAATTGAATTTCAATGAAAAGAATAGGAAAACAGGGTGTCCCAAAAAGTCTATTGTATCGAAAATGCATTACAAATGGGCATTCGGCTTCAAACTCATGGTACATGCTGTAATAAAGTATGTACAGGGATTGTCCTAGTTTTCGGACATAATGTAATACAGGGGTGTCACTAAAGTCTTGGACTATAGGACTTGACGCTACATTAATGTATTTTTTTAGTAAAATTTACTTTTCGGACATCCCTGTATTACATTGTGTCCGAAAAGTCTGTGACCTATGCATTTGACGTTATATCCAGGTAATTGTGTGGTAAAATAGGCGATTGGAACACCCTGCAATACCCAGATGTCCCAAAAGTCTAATGGCACTTTTGGCCTGAAGTTACATCTAGGTATTTTTGGTTTATTGGGTTTTGTGACATCCTGTACTACATACATTAGATGTCCCAAAAGTCTAGAACATTTGGCCTGACGTCATATCCAGTTATTTTTAGATAAAACATACTTTTGGGACATCATGTAATACAGATATGTCCCAAAAGTCTGGGTCCTCTCGGACTACCGTCATATCAAAGTATATTTTATTTTTGGTAAATAGGGTTTTGTAACACCCTGTAATACATTGATGTCCCAAGAGTCTGGGCCCTCTTGGCCTGAATCATATCCAGGTATTTTTGTTAAAATGCACTTTTCGGACATCCTGTATTACAGAGGTGTCCCAAAAGTGCGACTCTGCCAATAAATAACCAGACAACAGGATCTATTAATCCATTTATAATCTTCGTGTCCTAAATATCATAATAAAGGCAGATTCTAGTCCCAATTTTGGCTGTTTGGACTATAATTATTAAATATTAATAAAGTTAACTTTTGATCATGGTTCTATAAAGCCACAAATATTTCCATAATCAATTAATTTATAACCATTTTTCTTCAGTTTGCAATCGTTTATTTGTTTTGTAATTATTTTTTTGTGTAAATTTGTAATCTGTGAACTCAATCTTTATAAAATTGCATTTGAGAAAACGTTAATCAATCACTATATCAATTAAAGTGTGACATTTTAAAATCCATTCGAAGGTCTCACTATATTTCCATAATGCATTAAAATACAATTTCCTACTTTTTTTGAATAATTTCGAGTAAGGTTTTTAAAAGAAAAACGAAAAAAATACTTAAAATAAAAGCAGTTTTTGATAAAGATCTTCATGTTTAAAAATAAATTATACTTTATACAAAAATCCTGTTCAAAATCCATAAAAATGGATATTTTGAAATAAAATTTCAATTTGAAACTTGTATATTATTTGATAAAATTAATATTGAAATATTTGAAAATGCAATGTAAATTTCACCCCCAAAATGCGTCGTTTTTGTGTGTACAATGTCAAAATAAATATAAAAACTCATCAATTTTGCTAAAGTACGTGTATTTCGAGTCAAATATATTATGTTGAAAGAATGTACAATTTGTCTTTGTTTTTGATAATAAATTAAGTTTTTAAAAAAACGTGTGTTTTCGGGAATGCGGTTCTCATTTTTTTTATTTTTTACTTATTTAATACGAGTTTTTTTATAGTTGAAATATTTCGTAAAAAAATAAAAAATAAATAAAGTTAGCTGTTGAAAAATGTGATAAATGAAAACGAGTGCGAAGGTAAAACACAATCGGACAAAAGAAACGAATTAAAAACATTACAATTTCTGACAAAATAGTTAATGATATCTGAAGGAAAACACGACGAAAAACATGTTCGAGCAAAACCAAAATAAAGCAAAATGCTCGGAATATTTTACGACTATTTCAAGGCTTAGGGGAAAATATGAAAAATTGTATAGAAAAATGAAAAAAAAAGTCCTAAGTGTCATTAACTATCAATAAAAAAAATGAAAAAAAAAGTTATAAAAATGACAACGTTTTAACAATTAAATTTCTAACGTGTTCTACGGTTGCCATGGTAACTTTATTCGACTGTTGCTCATTTCTTTTTCGTGTTCTACGGTTGCCATGGTAACTATTCTATTGTTACCATGTTCTTTTTCGTGTTCTACGGTTGCCATGGTAAATTTATTCCACTCACACTGTTGCCATTTTATTTTATGTGTTCTACGGTTACCATGGTAACTTTATTCCACTGTTAATATTTATTATAAATATAGTATAAATTTATTCCATTGTTGCCATGGTTTTTTTGTGTTGTACGGTTGCCATGTTAACTTTATTCCACTATTGCCAAATTTCTTTTTTGTTGTCTACGGTTGCCATGGTAACTATATTCAACTGTTGCCATTTTCTTTTATGTGTTCTACGGTTGCCATGGTAACTTTATTCCACTGTTGCCCATTTCTTTTTCGTGTTCTACGGTTGCCATGGTAACTTAATTCCATCGTTGCTACCACGTTCTCTTTTTGCGTTCCCCGTTTGCTATGGTTAAATACACGGCACGCGCAGCGCGTTCTGTTGCCAGGGGCAACGCTAGCATTTGATATCAATAAGTTAGGATCAAAAATTGAAAGAAAAAAACCTGGTGTTCGCCCCTGGGGTCGTCGTCAATTTTTTTTTTTTTTTTTTTTTTTAATACTATAGGTTAGTATAAATTGCTCTTGAATTTTTTAAACGTATAAGCGTTAAAAAGTCGTTAAAGGCTAATGGCTTTAGCATTAGAACAATGCCACGAAGTTAAAAAAAAAAAAAAAAAAAAAAAAAACGAGGTAATCTGCGATTTGGTCGGTCAAAATTAATCAAATTACAAATTATCCTTCAGCCAGAATTTCTATAACGCGTTTCGTGTAAACTTTCTCTTATCTTTCTCAGACTGGTTTTTTTTTTTTTTTTTTTTTTATATTTTACCTTCTCAACCTTAATTAAATTCTAGTTGGCTCACTGAGCTTTTAGACAATATTTTTCTGCATATGTATTTCGATGGCTCCAAAATGGCGGATTTTAGGGGTGGTTGGGGGCGTTATTTCAATTTTTTTTTTAGCAATTCATCCTTCACTTATAATAAGGGCAATAAGTTGGCCAGAAAACTTTTAATGACAATGATCTTAATCTCGCAAATTTCGTAATTTGGTTAGGCCTATAACACGAGTTTCATATATATATATATATATATATATATTTTTTTTTTTTTTGAGGGGGTTGGGGAGATGATATTGAATATAATTATTGGAATGTTGGTTTTAGAGGGGACACACCCTTTTTAGGGGGGGGGGGGTGTTTTTTAATTGTGGGGGGTGGGAGGAAAGGTTTTTAACATTAAAACTTATTTGTTTACACTGCCATGATTTTCAATAGGCTTCTTATTGTCGATACATTTGGCAGTTTGTCAGAAGCGCCGTAATAAACTGGTTTTTTTAAGGAGACCCCGGCGTCTATTAGGAGGCGACGGCAGGGGGCAGCGCCTCCTGTCGCCGTAACTTACATTTTTAACGATGAAATTATGCCAAAATATCGACTTTATCAAAACTTATACATTAGTCGTTAAAAAAAAAATGAAACATTTTAGACGAGTCGATACGCCGTTAAATTAAAACGGGATTCCGGTTAATCGAGACGTTCGTTTAATCGGGACAGTTGGCTCTCGATATAACGAACTGCGTGGCTGGTCCCGACTAAAACGCCCATGTTACACTTCTCGTGTATTAGTCTATAGGTATAAAAAACCGATCGATATAACGAACAGTGACTAGTCCACACCAAAATGCCCATTATGATACACTTCTCGTGCATTAGCTCTCCATATAACGAACTGTGGCTGGTCTCAACCAAAATGCCCATATGATAGACTTTCTCATGTATTAGCCTCTCCGTAGAACGAACCGCTCGATATAACGAACTGTGACTAGCCCCGACCAAAATGCCCATATAACTTCTCGTGTATTAGCCTCTCGGTATAACGAACCGCTCGATATAACGAACTGTGACTAGCCCCGACCAAAATGCCCACATAACTTCTCGTGTATTAGCCTCTCGGTATAACGAACCGCTCGATATAACGAACTGTGGCTGGTCCCGACCAAAATGCCTATATGATACACTTCTCGTGTATTAGCCTCTCGGTATAACGAACTGTGACTAGCCCCGACCAAAATGACCACATAACTTCTCGTGTATTAAGCCTCTCGGTATAACGCACCGCTCGATTTAACGAACACTAGGCGCTGGTCCCGATTAAAATGCACTTGTTTCACTTCTCATGTATTGGCCTTTCAGTATATATAACGAACACACGGTGTAGGAAAGCCAATTAAGGGGGATGGGCCCCCTTGACGTTCCTTATATCGAGAGTAGACTAATGTAGATATTGACCTACATGTATAACTAACTACACGTGCACACGGCCAATGCCAAGGTTCTACTTGGTTAGGAACGATATACATGTATGCACGTGAGCACGAGCGGCGAGTCTCGCGAGGGGGCGTAATAAACAGAACGAGGTTGCCATGGCAATCGTGGAACAGCAGTTGGAATTTTCCAATTTTCGAACAACATGGCTGCCCAGTTTGCCTTTTTTGGGAAATTTAGCTCGTTAAATTTGGCACGAAATATTAAACTTAGACCAATTTTCAAGTGCAATCGATGTTAAAGATGAATTGCGGACTCCTATTTCAATCAGGATAGACTAAGTTACAGCAAAAGGTAGGAGGAGATTTCCATCACCCCTCGACGTTCGTTATATCGAGAGGCTACGTCCGCGCATAATGGCCGAATGGTTTGTATTAGGGTTTTCCCCTTGGCTCGTCTTTTAGGAACCCCTATTGTGTTATTCCTCCCTCATTAATATTCATGAAGCGAGTGTTTTTAATGAACGCAATGAGTTCGTGATTTTCAACACTTAATTGCAAACTTGTTATCGTTCGATGTTATCAAAAACAAAAAAACAATCCGCTTTTTTTTTCACTTTAAATGCAAGATAGAAATTTGAAATATTTGTTTTTGTGATTTAGGAGCATTTTTAAGTTTTTAAGATTTTTTTAGCACTAAGAACTTATTTTCAAATTTACTCAATGACTTATCTAGCTTTTCAATGACTTTTTCAAGAAATCAAACAAAAGACCAATTTTCCCTGACATTTTCCTGCATTTTCTAGCTTTTAAAACAGTTTTTCCTGACTTTTATACAAAAAACAAAAAACTTTTCCATGACTTTTTCAAAAAAAACCAAAAAGGAGCACTTTTCCCTGACATTTACAACAACTTTTATGAACTTTCTATCTTTTAAAACGGTTTTCCCTGACTTTTATTCAACAATTGTTACTTTTCTAACTTTTCCATGACTTTTTCAAGAAATCAAACAAAAGACCACTTTTCCCTGACATTTTCCTGCATTTTCTAGCTTTTAAAACGGTTTTCCCTGACTTTTATTCAACAATTGTTACTTTTCTAACTTTTCCATGACTTTTTCAAGAAATCAAACAAAAGACCACTTTTCCCTGACATTTTCCTGCATTTTCTAGCTTTTAAAACAGTTTTTCCTGACTTTTATACAAAAACAACAAACTTTTCCATGACTTTTTCAAGAAACAAAAGAGCACTTTTCCTTGACATTTACAAAAACTTATGAATTTTCTATCTTTTAAAACATTTTTCCCTGACTTTTATTCAAAAACTGTTACTGTTTCTAACTATGTAAAAAAACACACTTTTCCATGACTTTTTTTTAAAACATTGTAATTTTCCCAATGACTATTCCATGACATTCCCTAGTCTATTTCCAAGATGGCGTCCCTATTTGTAATTCAAATGGTGAATTTGGGTCCCACGGTCTCAAAAAGAAAGGCTTAATAGTAATAATTTATGAGGTCCTTTTCAAAACCTGAATTTCCAGTCTTTTGTCCCTTATCAAATAAAAAAGGGGGGTTAAGGGGGGGGGGTTAATTGTAAAACAGGTACGTAGGAAGGGGGAGGGAGGGGGGGGGGGAAACAAAGATGGCGCCCTATGATAAATATCTAACAATGGACCTGTGCCCTATGACCCCTAGTTGCGACATCGATACGGTAACCGGAGACGACGCCAGGGGGAGCAACATTCAACCCCTTTTTTTTCAAACTATTAAACTGCTTTTATATCGTGTTACGGTATAAAAAATACCACTTTTATGTAATGTACAGTAGTGGTATATACGGTATGATATAAAACGTGCTGTTTATCATATCATGTGGAAATGATAAATCATCTTAATGAAAATATTAAAAAAGATTATATTAAAGGTGAGAATCGGTAATATAAAAAGGAATATCACTTTTATACCAGATCACGATATGAAATGGTTTTATCATAACATTATAGCACTATAATCCCATATTAAAACCATATCATTGTATTACCATATTAATAACCACAGCAGAACGATACCATATTAATATCATACCACAATTTTACCATATCATACAATACCATCATAGTACATGTATTACTATATCACAGAATTAGCATATTAATATCATATCATAGCGATATATTACTATCATAGCAATATACCATATTAATGCCATATCAGAACGATACCATATCAAAACGATACCATATTAATACCATAGCAGAACGATACCATATTAATACAATATCACAGTTTTACCATATCATACAATACCATCATAGTATTACCATATCACAGAATTACCATATTAATATCATATCATAGCGATATATTACTATCATAGCAATGCCATATCAGAACGATGCCGTATTAATACCATATCAAAACGATACCATATTAATACCATATCAGAACGATGCCATATTAATATCATATCATAACAATACCATATCATAGCGATACCATATTAATACCATAGCAGAACGATACCATATTAATACAATATCACAGTTTTACCATATCATACAATACCATCATAGTATCACCATATCACAGTATTTAAATACTATAGTATTACATATCGCATTATTACCATATTAATATCATATCATAGCAATTCCATATTACATTTAAAACTTTATATTAATACCATATCCCAACCATATCAATACTATGGAATGGTATTAGTATGGTACCATATCATATCATTCCATACCATACCACAATAATACCACTCCATTAATTTTATCAGTGTAAGACTATACTACATGTATATCACTACAATGATGTTATCATACCACTGTAACGTGATTATACTTCTGTACATGTATATCACTGTAATACCATATCACCATTATATCATTACAATACCATATTACAAAACTCAAATGCCATATCAACATTTTATACCAAAGCATTTTACCATAAAGTGGTAAAATGAAACAAGATGGCGGCTATAGATTCTATAATACATGTACATGTATCTTTAAAACGGCATTATTTATCAGTAAAAAAATTTCTATATCACCTAAAGGCGGTTTACCATTTTTTTTGTTTTTGGAAGGTCAAAGGTCATCCCCAGTTGACCCCCAGCAGAGCCACGCCCTTCAATATTAACAAAAACCCTAAGCAATAAAAAAATGTATAATAATTTAATGTCATTTCTACATAATATTATAAATTACGACGAGGACACGCCCACAAAAATATATATTTATATTACTGACTGGGTCAGGGGTCAAAGGGCACTCACGAAACCCAAAACAAAACGCGTATTACATAAAGGTTATAACACTTCTTTTAAACGAAATATATTTGATATAAAATAAATAACACGTTTAAAAAATACTAAAAATATATATTTTTTATATAAAAGCTGCACATTGTTACAAAATAAAAATGGCGGACGATTTTGTGTGTGTTAAGGACCTTGAAAGGAATTTCAAAGTTGAAGGTTTTTGAAGGGGAAAACCCTTTTTAAAGGTTAAAAGGTCAAGGGTTGTTTTGGCGATAGACGCGCCACCTGTTTCATCTTCAACGTTTATTTGTTTTAAAAAACAATATAAAAATGTGTATTAAAAAAATAAGGAGGAAATGTGATGAACAATTAAACAAACAAAACATTGTTTGCCAAGATAAAATGTTTGTTTAAGAAATAACTTAATATTTAAAGATTGCATTCTTCGCAAATTTCCTTTCGTATTTTTTTTTTTTATTACAAAAAATCTGTGAATAGCGTATTGAATTGCGATGGTTGCCATGATAACTTTGTTCCATGGTTGCCAAGGCATTTTTTTGCGTTCCACGGTTGCCATGGTAACCGTTCCATAGATGCTAAGGTAGTTTTGCATTCCATGGCTGCCATGGCAACTTTTGTTTTATGGTTGCTAAGGCCTTTTTTGTATTCCACGGTTACCATGGCAACTTCGTTCTACGTTTGCCAAGGCATTTTTTTTTCGTTCCATGGTTGCTATGGCAACTTTGTTCCATAGTTCCAAATGCTTTTTTGTAGTCCACGGTTGCCGTGGTAACTTTGTTCCATGGTTGCTAAGGGTTTTTTTTAATTCCATGGTTGTCATGGTAAATTTGTTCCACGGTTGCCAAGGAATTTTTTTGCATTCCACGGTTGCCGTGGTAACTTTGTTCCACGGTTGCTAATTTTTTTTTGTATTCCATGGTTGCCATGGTGATAAAATATACATTTTTCATATTTCCAAACCCCAGATTTGTAACTAATTTTTAAATAATGTTGACATTACAATTTTTTTTTAATAGATCTAGATTTAATAATAGAAAATAAGCAAAAGGCCTTTTATAGAACTCACCAAACTCATATCCGGTGGTCCATGTCCATGGTCGATCATGCAATTTGTATTCTATGGTTGCCATGGTGATAAAATATACATTTTTTTTTTTTTTCATATTTCAAAAATCCACGTTTTCAACATAATTTAATCAAGTTGTCATCGGAGTATTTTATAGCTTTAATAATAGAATATAAGCAAAGGGCCTTTTTACAGGAACTCACCAATTTAGTTTCCGGTCCTAGAAATTCGTCACGTGATCTTTGTTGGGCCAAATTCTGCTGCAAATCAACGAGAAAAAATATTTTTTTTTAGAATTAACAATGAAAACAAAAACAAGAAAACATGAAAAATATTTAAAAACTCGGCTTTGATTTGCATTAAAGCCAAATTGAAACCAATTGAATCATTATTTTGGAAATTAAATAACATTTTTATTGAATTTTTTTCAAATATTCTTCTGAAATAATGAATTAAAAGCCTTATTTGTGTGAATTAAACATGAATTTAAAGTGCATTTGTTATAAAACCAATATTAAAGTAATATTAAAACCAATATTAAACGATATATAACGATCTGATAACTTAAGTCCTTTGAAGATCGTTATAGGCAAATTCCTCTGTGTACAGTAATGTAAAAGTGAGCAATAAACCCATATTAAAGCCCATTATCCAATTTAAACCCTTTTTAAAGCAAATTAAGCTCTAGTTAAACCCTAATTTCCAAAACTTATAAAGCAAATATCCTAACCTTAAACCTATTTTAACTCTCATTCTTCCGCATTAATAAATCCGTATTAATCCTGATTTTCTTCTATTAAAACTTACTAAAACAATCGTATTCTAATACAGCCCAAATTAATGCTCAATTGGCTGCATTAAAACCCCTTTAAAACCCCATTCCCCCTCGCATTCCCAAGTTAGGAGGGTCCTTGAAAGGGGTTTGGGTGTCCTGAATGGCACAGAGGGCGCTGGGTGTCATTCATATTGAAATTAGAGTGGGG
>JAQGCC010004418.1:0-13201 GCA_034698905.1 Xestoiulus laeticollis | reverse complement strand
CACCTGTGAAAGGCAAGAACTTTGATATTTTTTTGTAAAATTATGGAATTTTATTTTTGATAAAGAAATCAATGCACTCCTAAAGGATTTTTCAAAGAATTTTTTTTTTTTAAAAATTTCAAAAAATTTCAAAAACAAAAGGGAAAAACAACAGCTCGAAATTCGGCCCCATCTTAACCATTTGGGGATCATAGTGGGGATCGCTTCCTTAACAGATGAGAAATGCATGAGGTTTTTCTTGTTAATTGTTTGCACTGCTGTTGTACAGTTTTTCACTGTATCTTTGACAGTAAATAGAATAAAAGTTGGTTCTTGCAAAATAGAAATTTGATGTCTGATACAATGAAATGGTTTTAGTATTTTAGAAAAAAAGCATCATGCAATCGGTTTTTTTGGAATTTGGGCTGTGGGTCCAACTAAATTTCAGGAATTTCACTGATTCTTCGAAATAAATTTGTGACAGATGTTTTTTCTTGGCATCATTGCCATAACAATTATAGTTAAGAAATAAAACTTGCTCATAAGTGAACTAGCCCAAGTTGAAGGGCTCTTAGTTAATTTCTAAAGATTATACTTAGCGCCAGTCAGAAAATGGATTTCAAAATACAATTGTTGAAAACCGATTTGGATAAAATTGGTTGAAATGTGCATGTATGCATACGCTAATTTCTTGATCTTTAAAAGTTGTTTTACAAGAACTTTATTTAATACTATGTAATTTTTCAACAGGAAAAGTACTTCCAAGTGAAAGTGTGTCAGTGAAAATGAGTTCAAATAAGGTAAATATATTTATTTGCACCTACATACATGTATTATTAGTGTTACAGCATCCTAGACATGGCAATTATTTGCTTCTTTATTGAAATTTAAAAATTCTATTTTGAATACACATGTATGTATAATATACATGTGTGCATGTAACAGTCAAAAAAATTAACTATCTGGTGACCATCTAGTGTGAATTAGAATGAATTAATGCAGATTTCGAGATTATAACTACTTGTATACTTTTGACAAATCCAATGTTTCAAATAAAAATTATGGAAACTGTTTTTAAAAATGTTAATAATGTGTTTCGTTGTTTTCAGGATAATCCCGCTAATGATGATTCTCTGGTTAATCATAATTCAGAAGCTAAAATTGACCCAGCGTTTGAGCAGTTCAAAGAAACTGGAATCGAGGCAGAAAACAATGAAGTCAAAGATGTTGGTCGCAAGAATCAATCAGGGGATGTAGAAGGCCAAAATGGTAATGAGGAGTTTGGGTTGTGGGATAACCGCATGAGCAAAGACATGCCTGTTGATGATCAAATAGAAGAAGACGATAGTGGTGTAAATGCCAACAAAACTTTGTTAGCTTTAGCTCTCCCTTCTGCTCAAGCCAATCAGATTCCTAAAATAGGGGAAGTGTCTGCAGTAAATCCACACACTCAATCTGGAAATAAAACTATAAATTATGGCATGGAAAGCATCAGGCGTCCACAATTGCCTACTAAGAAATCGATGGCTCCCCTTGTCAAAAAAATGATTAATATGAATGCATTTAAACGAGGAAAACCAGAACATGATGAGAGCAAACAAGAAATAAATCCAGATGCAAATACCAATGTACTAAACAAGCCATTATCAATCCCTCAGAAATATCAAGACATAGCGCAAGACGAACAAAATATTGAATCTCCAAATGATCCTGATAAACAAGATATGCTTGCCCCAATTAGTAGAGCTCAAAATTTTGCCAACGAAGCAAAGGCACTGAGTGCACCAAACAATGCTAAAAAGTCATTAAATGAACCAATTATTCACAAAGTGATGCCCTTTAATGAAGTATTTAACAACAACAATATGGCCTTTTAAATACCAGTATTTATGGATGAGATGATATTGTGATTCTTACTCTTCCCCAGGCTATTTCTTACTCGAGCTTTTTAATTAAATTGATAGTGGGTAGTTTTTTTATGCGGTTCCATAAACATGAATTGTTATCAAAGAAAAAATGCGTTTATAAACGTGTTGTGCCATCCTGTACAAAATTCAATCCACAGATAGAAAACATCGTTTTCAGTTCTTAATTTGTGTGGTAGATTTTGTTTACAAGTAATAAGAAAGTGCAATTTTCACAAGCAAATTTAACTTTTATTTTCCTATGCAAAAATCTTGAAAAATTACATCGAGTATTTGTTCCGAGGTGATCTCGCCAGAAATTTTGCCAATCTGCTTGGCACCTTTCTGCAATTCATACGCTGCCAAAACGATTTCTCTTTTTTGTAGTACGATATACGCTTGCAAGTTAGCGACGCAATTGGTCAAATGAGTCCGATGACGCGCTTGGGTTAGACTAGGATTTTCACTTGTCGGATTAGCACATCTGAAAAATATAAACAAACGTGTATTATATAGTTGTTTGTCTGTGAAAAAATTCAAGGATAGTGCATTTTGTTATAATTTCAATAGATATATGATTTGTATTGTTTTTGAAAACACAAATCAAACTTTACACCACCGAATTTTTATTTGAAATTGATGAAAATCATGCAGTTTTCAACTCTAATTCTCACTTGTTTGATTTGATTTGTTTCCTTTATAAAAATTACTAATTATGTTTGCAATATGATTCCAGCTTACTTAATGACGGTGTCAATTTAGAGCAAGCTTTAATATATACAGTAAATACAACATTTACATACAATTTGTTGTGGCGTCAGATTTTTTTCAATTTTATTAACTGCTGCATTATATATAAGAAAATAATTGAACTGCTTTGGATTTTAGTGCTTAAAACCCTGAAAGGATCAAGACACCTAGCGAGTCTTGCACTAAATTCTTTTTATTAATTGGAATTTGTTCAATATGAAAATTTGTTCACTATACAGTGTACATTTCCATGGATAATTAATATCCAAAAAATGTGGCGCCTGTAATTGATATTTTGTATATTCTGGTTAGCATCTGATTTTTGAACATTGCTGGAAACATGCTTTCTCCCAATGCTTCCAAATTAGACTGTACATAAATTCGAAATGATTTCAGTTATGCAACACTAAAACTTACAAGGATTTGACGTGCTCTTTAAATTCTTCCATGAATTGTTGCAATCCGTTTCCATTTATACAAGATATCCCCACTAAAGCTAACTCGCTGTTTTTGCATTTTAAATAATTGGGTAGCTGATCGTTGATTAAGTCAATTTTATTGGCAACCACCATTATTTTTGCAGGCCCATCTTGATTTAATGAAATACTGTCTTTTTCCTGAGACTTGCTTAGTAAAGATTTATTTAAAATGTCTTCCAATCCCAAGGAATTCAGTGCCATCTGTAACAATTTGTATATATTTCCAGCTGCGTCATAATTCTTTTGCACAAACAGGGCATCGAGCATTACAATTAAAAGATCTGCTTTATGTGCCCTGAAAAAAACAAGAATTCATATGTTTATGGTGCATTTGGAAATGCGCAAATGATGATACAAATGAAGCTTACCGTGCTAATGCTCTCCTCATACCTTCCTGCTCAATTGTATCAGTTGAATCATGAAGACCAGCAGTGTCACTGATTAAAACTGGGTAACCTCCTATGTTTACAGCACACTCCACCACATCCCGAGTTGTTCCGGCTATTGGTGACACAATGGCAGATGGTCTTTGTGCTACAAGTTTAATCGATATAAGAATTGTGGCGCAATGCATCTAGGGCTTGAAATATAAGAAATTGCAGTTACTAATATACAAACATATATGATTGAGCAAACTGCTTTTTCCAACATTAGGACTCCCGACTATGACAACGTGAACACCATCTCGAAGACGCTCTCCACGCCTGTTGTCAGCTAAGTGAGTTCCAATTTCTTGAAGTAACAATTCCACTTCGTTCTGGACTATTTTGTGGAAGAATATTCGGTAAGCCATTTGAGTAATGTTTTAAAAGCAGAATTTGTTTATACCTTCGTCTAACACGCCGTCTTCGATGAGTTCATCTTCACCGAAATCTATGAAGGCTTCAACGTGTGCAACTGTCTAAAATTTGGATTTAATGTTGTTTTGGACTATTCATAACTAGAAAATAATTTGTTTCATAACACCACCTTTAAAATTCTTTGTCGCCAAGCACGATAAATTCGGTGCAACTCTCCGTCCATTTGTCTTAATGCTTGTTTTCGCTGCGCTTCAGTTTCAGCTTGAATTAAGTCTGCTAACCCTTCGACAGCGGTCAGATCTAGTTTTCCGTTAAAGAAGGCTCTTTACAAAAGTATAATTAAGGAAAAAATGAATGGGATAAATTAAATCGCTGGCAACTTTAATGATATATGGCATGTACAAGTACGAAAATAATCCACTTGAATTGCTAGCACTACCTCTTAGTAAATTCCCCAGGTTCCGACTGTCTAAATCCTGGAAGCTTTGACAAAGCCGTCAGGACAGCCGAAATTATTGCAGGTCCTCCGTGAATATGAAGTTCACAACTGTCTTCTCCAGTGAAACTTGAAGGAGCTTAGAAATTAGAAAAAGGCAGTATTATGGAAACGATATTTATTTCCAGACAACTTGATTTTACGATTCAAAGTTTGCATGGGTCGATGGTGCACGATACGGAGTTCTTCAATAGCCGCTAACATGAACTATTATAGTATTTGCATGAAAATACTTGAAAACTACTGAAACTGCACCGACAACCTCATAAAGAAGTTTACGTTATGTATCAAGAATCACCTTTAAACCATAACAAGATTCCCTTATCGAGTTTTTCTCCAGATTCAGGATCTAAAATGCTAGCGAGAACGGCCTTCCGGGGTTCTGGTGGCTTCTTCAGGTTAGTCACTTTATTAAATACTTGTGGGGTATCTGGTCCACTGACTCTTATAACAGCAATACCAGCTTTACCTTGTCCTGTATTCAAAAATAAAATTAATGCAAGTGTATGCATGCAAACATTATATAATGCCAGAAAATGGTTATCATCTACAATTCTACATGTATATACATTACCTGATGATAATGCAAAGATTGTACGTTTTAATGTTGCTTTACTACTATCAAGTTTATCAATGTCCATCCCAGATGCTCCTGACATACACCTTCTATGTAGCAATGGTCCATGCATTGATACTCTATTACTAAACTTCCTAATTCTAAATAAAGTGCGGCCAACTGATGACATTTGATAAATCACGTGCACTAAACAACTATATATTCATGCAAATAACTTTTATATTTATCCAGGATTCCTGATCAAACACACTTTCCTATACAAAATTCACAGAGTTTACAACTTAATGTCCATGGTAGGATGTCCTCATTCCTCAATGACAAAATAGCAGACATCAAATCGCAGACGCTTTTCAGGTCACGTGCTTTAATTCTAGCATTTCTATTGGCTAAACACGATATTTATTTCTACACCACGCCTCTTTAATTCATAACCATATACATGTACCCGATTACATTAGTACACGTGTTTTCAAAACAATCAGTGCAGTTATAACGTTTCTACCTGTACTTTGTATATCCAGAGACCTTTTTAAACATGACTAAGGGCAGTGAAGAGTCTGTTAAGGTCAGTATTATATGTTGAATTGTATTATTTATATTGTCAATGAGATGAATTCATCTTGATGCATCACTGCATTTTTTGTCACATAGCCTACATCTACTATACATGTACAATTAAGGTACATGCATGTAATTTGAAACATTCAACCATGAACCACTACCTTCTAGATATAAGTATGAGGGCTTTAGCAGCTAGAATCCTATAGAGTCTTCAGATTACATCATAACATTTAAAATATGGGAATACGAGATTTTGCTAAATATTGTTTGAAATCCATGAATATGAGAAAATCCTGCATGCATGATTATGAAAGCTTTAACTCAATCATGTACATTACTGTATCGTGCTGTATTACAAAAACATTACTTGCTATGCATTTAACACGTAGTATAATAATTGAAAAAGCTGCAAAAAGTCATGCTTGAGTGTATATAATTAAGGATCGATCATAATTAAGCCAAAGTACGTCTCAAGTAAAATTTATTTAGGTCGACGTGCAAGTTTCAAGAGTATATGAGTTCAAGAGTTCCATTCGAATGATGTCAAGTAATTATATTGCACCATTGTATAATAAAATTTAATTACCTTTATATAATTCTCTAGGTGCTGGGGAATTATTATATCTGTGAACCATACGATAGTTGCATGAAGATATGCATCGTTGGTTTTAATTTATTACTTAATTCATACTATACATGTAAGACAATAAGACAAATAAGATAATATGGTCACGTAGTTCTTCCATATAGGTTTAAAATTACCTTGGTAATAATATATAGTCGACAATATTTTATATATATACATGTATATACATGTATCCAATAAAAGTGTGGAATTTATAATGTTTATCATATTTATATACAGGAGTACCGTGAGAAAGGGACAGAATGCCTCAAAAAAGAAAAGTATTTGGAAGCTGTCCTGCATTACACGTTCGCCATCAAATTTGACCTTCGAAATGCAGAGCTGTATAGCAATCGGTCCTTGGCTTTTCTAAAAAGTGGGCAGTGCTACTATGCCCTTGAAGATGCCGAGCAAGCCATATCTATTCGACCCAGGTGGGCAAAGGTAAATGATTAAGATTTATGCATTCTTGACATTATAGTTTCAAACAGCAATTCTCATGGTTTGAAGAAAATTGTTGACTGATATTTGGTGTTCCTTCTTAAAATTTTAATAGGGATATTTCCGGAAAGCAGAGGCACTCTTTTCTGCCCAGCGCTATGAGAATGCTTTAGAAACTTACCAGGTATGGACTTTCCATCGCCCACCATGTACAATGTTTGGGATGCATTATTTTAATTTGCAATTCTTTTTAGAAAGCATTACAACTTCAGCCAGATGATACCAGTATATCAAAGTGCATAAATAAAACAAAAATAGAAATTATAAAACTGCGAAGACGTGAGTTTCAAAGACATTTAATATACAAATTGTAATTTTAAAAACTGTTTTCATTAAAATCGGTTTTTCAAATTACTTTTTTTCAGATGAACAGCAGTTGCCTTGGCTTGGATCAGCATGTGGTTTAGTATTTGGTATACTATGTATTCTGTTTGAGTATGTCATTATGGAAAATGCATTACTTAAAGTATGTTTGAGCTAGTAGATTTTGATTCTTTGGTATTTTCTTGCAATTCAATTATGAATAACCCTGAATTGAAATTTTCAGCATCCTTTACTTCAAGTGTCAATCATTTTAATGCTCTCTTTTGCTGGTTATTGCATAGCAAAACTTATTAGGTTTGTATGCACATATTATAATATAGTCTTTAACATATTAATCGATAGTTTAAAATGTTAACGTTATTTTTAAACTTATTGTAGAAAGTACATGAGATCTTACAGGAATTCTTTATTGGATAAGCCTTTGGACTTGTTTGGTGGTAAGTTTGTCATAAGAATTTAAATTTTAACTTTTTTTACTAAATTTTAATATACTTATTATTTTACTAACAGATGAGGATGAAGGATTTACTCCTAACAAAAAACAGGATTAAATGGCATGTTTTTTCCCCGAAGGCAACACAAGGTTAATTTTTAAGGCAAAGAACTTAAGGTTTTTTATACGCGGAATGTAAATGTGTCATCTTTAAAATGAAACCAATGCATTAAATGCTGCTTCTGGGTGTTCAGGGAACATGTTCCACGGAATATAGTTAATAGACATATGTAGATATTCCAAAATTTATAGTACAAGTAATCATTCCAACAAACGAGTGTAACTTTATTGGTGCACCTCATACCAATATCCCAATACCTATATACTTAATTTAGTTACATATTGAGTAGTTAATATTGAGTTTATCATATTTCAAACAACAAGGATATGTCCTCACAAAAATTTCTATTTTATCTTACTCTTTAAATATGTGAGAATATTTTAGGATTTTAAATACATTACATGCAAAACTGATCTTTCACTAAACTAGATGGCTGGATTCCAGATAACCCACATGAGGAAGTTAGATAGGCCAATTCTGAAATGCTAAATAGTATATGGTATATGAATAGTTGTATATAATTTTATATGTATGCATTTTGATGAAACTTTATTGAAATGAAAACACGTACAAAATAAAATGTTACCACAGTACTTTCTTATTGAATGACTTTATAGTTAAGAATAAAAGCACAGTAGCTACATAGATTAATAACTTACATGTACTTACATGTAAGTTATTAATCTATGGTAGCTATGTGCTAAAAATTGATTAATTTGTATAATTTTTAAACGAAGTGTGTGTGCAATAGTAACAGGTGTATTTTTTATGATAAAAAATTTCAACATTTTCATAAATATTCTCAAATTTTATTAGTCTTGATTTCAGGACATAAATGCATTCATTCAGCATTCTTTTTTCATGCTAAAGGTCTTTTGTTTGAATAACTAGAAAAAATTAAAAAACTTTCATTGTGTCCCCCCCCTTGTAAGCACAATTACAATGTAGGTTCATGAAGAAGGTCCTTTCCCTGGATTTTCCTCGTGTCTAAAATTAAAAATCAACAAACATTTTTGATTGTTGATTTTTAACCTTAGACACGAGGTCTAATAAGCTTGATAGAAAATGTTTTTGTGAACTACTTCCCGTATTTCATTGAAATGCAATTAATAAAAAAGAAAAGTGCATTTCCTAGATGCATTTCTTCCAAGTCTGCTTCTTGTATATTCAAATTTCCCTCTTTTTTTTAAATATTTCGTAATGCTTTTGCCCACCACGTGGGAAATACAAAACTGACGTAATGATAAAAACAGGCGCGAGCATAAAACGCTTCTACAAGAGATTTATCTTCGAATATTTGTTATTCTAGAATATTTGAACTTTGGTTTGGAACAGTCAATTTTCGGAGGCCTACCATTGTTATTATTGGGTGTGTTTATCTGTTTCGTCACAATGAGTTTTAAAGCCAGTTCGGAAACCGAGTTTTGTTTTTCCAAAATGAGCGCACCAGGTTCTTCTGCTCCTCACCAAAGTACACGTAAAGGGGAAGCTTATTCATTTTTGGACAAATTTAACAAGGAATTGAGTGATCCGAACAATTTCTTCGTTCCATGGCTTGACAAACTTGAAGAAGCTACCAAAGTCAAACGAAATTATCTTGCTTATGGTAATTATCAAAATTATGTATTTTTCATTTTTACCATGTAATATTATCTAGCTACTTTTAAATTTAGACCTACAAATGAAATTGAAATTCCTTCTCGTAATTTAATTTTTTGCATGAATTTAACGTTACTTATTGCATGGCAAGAGAATATTTGTATTTCTGTTCTATTAATCTTGTTACCTTAATTTTTGAACTTTGGAATTCGTTTGTTCTATCCACCTTGGTTCTATTGATTGTGATAAAAATCGTCTATCGCCTATAAACGATATGAATAGTGGTTCGTTAGACCCAATTTATGGTTTTCAATGTCAAATGTACATGTATGTCACCAATAAACTTCTATAGGCTTCATAACATGTAGCTTAATAATATTGGTAGCAAATAACAATTTAGGCCTAAGGCTTTGTCCTAGGGTTGACTTTATGCTCCTTTAGCTCTACAAAGTCGAATTTTTCTCATGTTTATTACAAAATGAAATTTGTATTAGGCTTAATGGGAACTTGTGTGATAATTGTATTTAAAATTGACAATATAGGTTAGATTTAATCTCGTTTCTATTGATATTAGTAATTTTTCTGCAGAGGTTATATCTACAGTTGTTTTTGGAATTCATGTTATATGATAGCTATATTAGCTAGCGCATATCGTGTACAGCTGTATAATCAATTGTAAATAATACACGTATAGTTCACAGTTAGGCCTAAGCCCAATTCATTTAGTTATTTTGTTTTTATCATAGAAGCCAAGCATGAATATTCTAGCTGCCAAAAAGCTTAAACCCAATAAATTTGGCTTTCGATTTACCAGGTCGTTTAAAAGATGTGTTAGAAATATTTTAGAGATATTGCATTAGAGATATTTAGAAGAAAATCCAATTTGGCAAGTCAACCACGATCAGTTCTCATAGTCAAACTTTGAGAGTATGCTTCAATGTAACAATTTTGAGCTATCAACAGAATCATTGTCATCCTGGCTTTAAACTGCCATTAATGTTATAACCATGGCAACCCATGACCTACATTATCATTGCACCAAATTTCAGCATCTGCATGAACTGCAAATTCAGTCATCAGTTTATCCAACAAGTGTGATTCAATGCTGATGTAGCCTACACGTTTAGCTGTTCTTTGAGCTTTATCAGATAATTATTTTTTTGCAATTTTTCCTCAATTTTATATTTGCGTATAACTGTAATTGCATAAGTCTCCACCAAGAAATATTATGTCAAATTGGTATAATATAAATTGTATCATGCTCTCTTTTCAATAGATTTTTTTAATCTGGCTTCATTTATAGGCTACTGTAGTCTTAATTTATGCCAACGTGGAAATTCAAATAGTTTTAGCTAATTTTGTAAAGTAAAAAAAATCTTTTCTATACAAAATCCGTGCCAATGGTGAATGGCATTGATGTGTTACATAACTTGATGCACAAACATTGGGCTGGCTGGTAGTGTTTTCACCTTGAATTTGATTTCAGAAGGTCGTGCCTTCATCTTGTCTGGCTGGTCTAGTTTTCAAGGACTAACCTTCTTATCCATACAAATTACCGGCAACTTCATTTATCCAATGACAGTTGTGGACATAGGCTGCTTGTCTTACGCTTGGAGCTTAATTTTTAATCTTTTTTTTACATTACGTGATGCAGCTTTCAAACAAGTGCAAATAGAATCAGTAGGCAGCAGAGAATGGAAGTTAAAAAAGATATTCGAGTATAAATAATTTATTACAATGGCTCCCATGGGCTGCTTTTTTTTCTGCTATTTTTGGCCAGTTTCCAGTCTGCTGCATTGGGTATAAACTTTCATTTGCACTATGCAGTAAGAATTCAAAGTTGTAGTGCCGTAGAATAACTGCAGAATTTGGACAATTTGCTTTGAGGTTTATTTTTGGAACGAGTCTTCCTCTTCAAGCTTAATTTCAGATCTATTTGGGCTATAGGGATGCATGGAGCTTTTACCCATTGACCTTGGAAAAAAAAATCCCTGGATTTGCCAAGGAAGCCAGCTAATTATTGTTAAATGTTGTTCAGCGTCATATTTAATGGAAGTTGCTTAACAATGTTTTTGCAGTCTTTTTTGTTATGCGTTTATGCCTTGATTTGTTTGTTGTATGATTAGCAAAATGCCACATCCGTTGAGTAGGTTAGCAGGATATGTACATGTACAGTATGTTGTTGTTCTGATTTTGTTAGTTTTATTAGATAAAAATGATGTCATTGATGTTGCATTATTACTTGTTGTCTTCTTAAAAATAATTGAAAAAATAATGCATTTTGGGGAAAATTCTAATCGGTTTAAAATAAAATTTATTCAAAATTTTTAATAATATTTCTTTGGTCTAACGATTTTCACTTTTTTTTTCAAATCTTGCTATATTTTTGTTTTTGTTTTATAGGCTTCATTGCTTTCCTGGCAATTTATTTAATTCTCGGATATGGTGCAGGATTAATATGCAATGGAATTGGATTCCTCTATCCAGCATACCAGTCGTGAGTGAAATATTTATATACAAAATTACTAGCTCAAAAACATGGTCCTAAATCAAATATAGTAAAACCTGCTAAAGGTGATCACCTAAAAATTGTCAAATTCGGTCACCTTATACAGGTGCGCACTACATAGATTTTAAAGAAGGAAAACATGCATGTACTAAAATAATTTATGAAAAGTGGTCACTATACTAGGTTTTACTGTAGTTAGGTTTGTCCTTTGAAATACAATTTCATAAAATATACCATATGTGCGCTACTTAAAGGCGTGTAACTTTTTTGTACGTTTGCTTTTAGATTAAAGGCTCTTGAATCCAGTTCTAAAGAAGATGATACAAAATGGCTCATCTACTGGGTTGTTTTTGCATCCTTCAGTTTGGTGGAATTTTTTTCGGATATCCTTTTAGACTGGTTTCCACCATACTTTCTTGCCAAGGTGATTATTCTATAGCTTATTTGTAATTTGTTTGGGTTAAATGATTTCCGTGAAATTTCTTTACGTTTTTTGAATGTCCGTTGTCATTCATTTAGCGCAAATATTGCTTTGCCATATTTTGAAAATATTTTTTTTTCAGCTTGTATTCTTAATTTGGTTAAGCCTACCTATTGCAAATAATGGCTCAGTATTTATGTATCAGAAATTCATTAGACCTGTATTTTTGAGAAATCAAGGCCAAATTTCTGATGCTGTCAGCAATGCCATTTCTGCCGTTTCTGGTTCGGTTGATTACGGTAAGTTTGATTATTTTCAGTTGTAGTGGCCTCATGAATCTAATTTCAATAATTCTTGTTTTTCATACGTTTATATTCCCTCTTGATTCATTCATAAATTTTATAAATATCTAATGCATACATACGTTTATTATTTACAGTCAAGAAATTTGCCAATAAGGATAAGGATAAATAAGCCTGGATTTTTTTTCTTACCTATTACTGTTTAAAATTCTTAGTTTGCTAACTTTATGGTAGGTCTTTAATCTTGTATCCCCTTTGGTGTAATTGTATTTCAAAATTTTAAAAGTTGTGCATGAAGGAATCGTTTGGTTTAAGATTCTGTTCAAATGCAGTTTAATATTCCCTATTCAAAGAAGTCACCCATCTCATTCATTCCATGTACATAATACCAAATAAATATGCCTTGTGATGACAATTGTTCAATAAAATCAGATGGTTCAAACACAAGGATAATGGAATCTGTTTATTGTATTATTGCAGTTTTGTGCCTATAAAATCATTAATTGATTATAGCTCTATTTATAACAACTCTATATAACATTAAATTGAAGAATTAAATTCCTTTAAAAATGTTCATTTCATAATAGTAAAAACAACTGATTTGTGTGGCCAGTTTATGAAAACATTCTTTTATTGGTCTTAAAACATTCTAATGCTTTTAATAAAAGGAAACATTCTGTAAAAATGTTGGTAACGGAGGTGCAAAGCGTATAGGTCTGTTTGACATACACGACACAATACGTCCTTTAAGCCCCGTTCTCACGGAGCCAATAAAGCCGCGACATTGATGCCCAAAAAAGTCATGATTTCTGTCGTCACG
>JAQGCC010004417.1:0-13201 GCA_034698905.1 Xestoiulus laeticollis | reverse complement strand
GGCATTTGAGCATGACCTAAATTTACTACTGCGCATGCACGAGGTCAATGCTCAAAACTCATAAAACTCTAAAATTTATACTTGCTCAGTTGTCTGAGTACCCTTATTGTAACTTCTTATACATGTACAACTTGCTCAAATTTGTTCATATTAATTTGATAAAAACAAAATAATAGTGAAACAAACTTCTACAACAAGGTTACCCCAGAAATTAAATGTTCAGGTTATCTGACTGTTCCAGCTGCACACCAAACATACGCAAGGGTCAAGGGTCAATTACAACCGCGTACCTTGCATAAAGCGGTATGCAAGGTTATTACAAGTTTTAATGAATATTTATGTAAATTATGTACATATATCTGTGGTTTTTAAATTAGCAGTTTTCGGTCCAGTTTTGTAACAAACTGAGGTTAATTAGGGGTTAATTAAATTTATGCTACTTCGATCTTTTCTGCTGTCATGTGCCATGGTGGGGTTCAATGGCCATATACATTACTGTACATCGCATACCTGGAAACTTACATTACCTGTAATTAGTCGATGCACCGCACATAGTGGACGCAAATGGCACATTATAGAGTGCGGGTGCATCAACCAATCACAGGTATACGTTTCCTTGCTATTCTCCATCCTCTTATCCATGCTTCAGCATGTTTTTTACAAATACAGGATTCTGTCATAAGCTACAGTGTATAAGACAACCAGTGTACATGCATGTACTAGTAATGCATATACTACTAGTACATGTACATGTATTTGATGTAGTAATGCATACTACTGTACTTGCATGCACATCTGTCCCAGACTCGTATTTAGAGTTATTGGGAAAATGTCTGCAATATTGATTTCGTCAACTTATAATCCACAAATTTTGTCCAGGTAAAACAAGATCTCTTTACGACCTCCCACACTGCTTTCCATACACTTCAACATCTAGTGCATTAAAAATCTTAACCGGATTAAGAATTTCGCCGCTCAATCCATATTTCATGGTGTCCCATGTTGAACAAACATCCTCAGTGCTAAACCGCATTAGCATCTCTTCCGAGATTCTCGTTAAATTAGCATTTTCTAATTAAAGTCTCAGATGGGCCACGAGAATTTAATCTCGATTCAAACAAGGAGTTAATTCTCAAACGTACCGAACGATTTTTAAGACTTTGACATCACAATTTGCCATACACGAGAAAGTTAAGACAAATTAAGGATGACGGAAATATGTTTGCTCTCTAGTTCAACCTATAACGACGTGTTACCAGATATTTTTTTTTTAAATAAAATTTTGTGCAGTAATTAACATCTGTTTGCGATGGTAAAATAATGCATGTTAATAATACATTTATATGTAAATGTACCAAACTAATTTCTATCTTCAAGATGGATAATTAGAAATGCTCTTATAACAGCGACAAATTAATACAGTTCTCACAAAAATAAAATATAAGGATATTAAATCTCCATGACTTTTAATGGAAACAATGGAGAACTGAAAATTCAAACATGCCTTATAACTTCTTGTTGCTCATAGAATACAATTTACAAATAAAAGTGATTATTTTAGTTTTTGACAATTAACTGTCTGATGATTTCTGACTTTCTATCATTTTCGAGCTTTTAGATCCTTATTTGTTTGAAAAAGTGACGATTACAGTCAACTAGAGTTGTTTAGTAGGACAACAGGGCTCTCGAGGGATTGTGGGAAATTAGTTCTAAAATCCTTGCAATGTATCTGTCAGATAGACTCCAACAGCACAATTAGACATTGTTAGGTGTTGACAAATACAAAGTATTTTTCAAAGCAAAATACTCCTGGTGAGAGCATTGTGTCAATAAGCTCACATGTCATTCTCACTGTTTAATTAGCCTTGTTCAGGTTCAGCGCCGCCTAGCGTCGCTTTATTTTGCATCAAATCCGGCGGCCATCTTGGAAAAACATTTCTGAATGGCCAATTCTAAACCTGAAGGTTAACTTTCTTCATGAAGAAAGTTAACATCTACATTTATATCTAAAGTTAATATTTCTTTTGTACAAATGGAACACGATTAAGGCAAAAAAAAAAACTACGGCGCTCGCTTTATTTTGCATCAAATCCGGCGGCCATCTTGGAAAAAAACATTTCTGAATGGCCCATTCTTTCTTCATGAAGAAAGTTAACATCTACATTTATATCTAAAGTTAATATATTTTTTGTACAAATGGAGCATAATTAAGGCAAATAAAACTACGGCGCTCCTACTTCCTATTAAACATTTAGTAACTTAAAACCATGTTTTTGCACCGAAAAACCATCAGGATTACAGGAAACGTTTCTTTTGCATTTGTCATCATTTCTCAACAATATTTCTGCAATAAAAAGAGTTTAGTTTAGACCGCATAGTTTCATTCCAAAAAGATGAAAAAAAAAAATGTTCGGTACAAAAATTACGAAATTACTTCCGCCTTCTGCCCGATGCAATTCCGCAATTTCGACTGCGGTTACCCGGATGTTCGTCAAGCCGGAAACAGACACGTGGTCGTGAAATATTGGACTTTTTACGCAAGGATATGTATTTTTTTTCTTAGAAATACGCAATGGAGCATCCCATGTTTGGGCCCGGATCGGATCAATTGCAAATCAACCCAACCGAACTGAAACGCTGTCCAGGCAATTCTTTGATCCATGAACTTGGTCCGAACTAAGCAACTTAAACTTTTTTTTAAATCAAAGATCTGAATTTAAACCTCAAACAACGATTGAAAAACCTTTTTTACTAAAACCAAATTAAGCATTTTCCGGTTCAGCATCACTTGGGGGCTGTTCATAAATGACGTCACAAAGCTCTGACCTCCCCTTGAAAACTGGTTATTATCATTGTAATCGGTATGTATAATCTGGCACTGCACTCGGAGATTGCAGGAAAAAGCATGTATTAAAATAAGGAGGCAATGGTAAACTGAAATTTGCAAACATATTTTGACCAAACTTATTATTTAAAGTAGTGCATTTTGATTTTTTGATGAGACGTCACATCACTAGTGCGTGACGTCATTTATGGACGGCCTCTTGGTGGTGTATGGCCGATGTAGCAAAAACGGTTATTATGACGTCATTTTCAGTCCAAAGACGTGTTTTGCCAACAATGACCAACAGAGTGTGATCAACTTGGTAACATTTTGATATAGGTTAATATGCCACTAAGGTGTGCGTATACACTAAACCAGAATGAGACAGTGAAATTAACGAATAAATTTAAACTACTGCAATCTGTATATAGCACCCCCTGGTGGCTTATGAGCCTTAAGAATGACATTCTCCACTGAGAATATCCACTCAGTAGAAGCGACCATATTAGCCTGCCCCAATGTACCAACAGCAGTTTCAGCTGCAAAGGGCTATAAAATTCAGTATTCAGTGTTAAAGTCAAATACGCCACTAGGGGGTGCTGAACAGAAATATTACTAATTACCACGAAAATGAATGATTGAAGTAAAACGAACCAGTATAAACGTCAGCCAAAGTACACTGGACAAGGGGCTGCTGTGACGCATTTCCCCATCCAAGAAACCTACTTTATTCGTTTCAAGGGCCAATATTGATTCGCTCCTAGGCTTAATCAAACGGCAGGCCTTGGTCAGCACATAAATCAGTGGTCAAAGACAGGTAGCCAAACAAACACTTGACAGGAACAAATTCGGAGTTTGCCCATCGACCAAATGGATTTTTGAAAAGTAAAGAAAATCCTTCTCTAATTGGCAAGCAATCCAAATCCACATTCATCAGTGTGAACGCACGAACTACTTAATACCCGTGGCGCCACCTATAGGGCCTCACTTTGCCATCTCCATTTTCAATTAGCATACTTAATTCTGTACACCCTGGTGGCGTGGGACCTTATAGTATTTCATTAATTTCCATACTATCTTATTCAAAAAGCGGCATGCCACTATGGGGGTGCTGAACTGAAACAAATGTAATCTATTTTAAAGATTTAGAATGTTATGCATTTTTCACAAATACTGTACGGTTTGTACTACACTTGTACTATCCTAAAACAAGCACCATGCTTTTGAGAAAATTCAGCACGCCTAAACCTAATCTTACCAAGCCATATTGGCCAGGTATAAATTGCCAATTAATTTGGGTGTTAGCAGTTTTCGGTTTTCCATGTGAGGAATTATCCGGTTACCGTATTTTTAAATAACAAAAATATTACTTTAAAACTTTATTTAAAGCTAAACAAGTTAATTTTATGAAATAAAAGGTTTGAAGAAATAAACTTTGTTAATTTCCTATTGTGTCCAGAAATATATACAAGATGGCTCAAAAATCGGTACCACCCTGTGAAAAATATTTTAGTGTGGTTAGATAGGAAGTCGTTTGTGATCTATTTATTTATAATATTTAATGTTACCTATGATAAATCTTTTTATCTAAATCGAAATTATAACTTTTTAGCCGTAACACTAAGGACAAAATGTCAAATTTTGAAAAGCTGATCATTTGAGAAATTTTACTAAAAAAAAAGTTACTGACTTTTAAGCCACCCTGTATAAAACCATTCTAGCAAGATTATAATTTTTTTCAGCAAATTAACATTTCGTTTCATATTTTCGTTCATCACTAACTCGTTCATAACAAACATATCAACAAATTTATATTAAAAAATAGAATAGGGTCTTTAGAGACTTTAGAGATTGTACATTGTATATACATTAGTTGTTCAAATAAAACTTTTAAATTTCCATTCGAAACTTCTAAGTTTTATCAATTCGGTGTCTAACCAGTTAGCCTCAGGCTATCTTGCGTCAAACAAAAATCAATTTCGGTCAGCAAACCCAATGACTAAGAGGCTTTCAACAGGATTTAAAGTAAAATTCATTAATATTAAAACCATCAAATGAAAATATCTAAACAGGAAGGATTCACAAAAGCCCAAACTGGTCCACAATGACCAATGGTCAAAACCAGAAATTAAGAAATCAATAAAGGAACACTCGATGCTGACAATGCACTCGGGAATTTTATTAACAGTTCAACGTCACGTGGTCAAGAATCGGTTGGTGGCCAATATCATTAGACCTGATTCTCACCAACGTTGATATAGATCAACTTATGTCGATCAAGAAAACTTTTGCGCGTTAATTCACACCGCAGAACTCAGTTAAACTGGTCACATGACCTAGTATACAGGGCACAGTATATATATATAGGTCATGTAACCAGTTTAAATGAGTTCTGCGGTGTTGATCTACATCAACGTTGGTGTGAAGAAGGTGTTAGGCTTTTCATACACTAGTTACACCTCGAAATTCATTGAAAATATTTATTTTGAGGCATCAAGACTTCCTCAATACCCAGGTATAAATTTTATTCAAAATTAAAACACTGAATTGCCTATATAAATAATACATACCGGACTTTAGCTGTGTATTGTGAAATAGAGAACAAATAAAAGTTTTGGATCAATATGCATATCTTGGCAGACTTGGCTTGACCACAGCCGTGTCTATGTTCATGTCACATGACATAGGTCCACTTAGCGAGAAACAAGTCCACTTCTGGTCAATAATTCCTCCGGACGTGACTTTGAAGAGGGAAAAATGCTTCTCAAGTGAGCTCGACCAATCAAAATGTGCCAATCAAACAAAAATACATTCCTAAAGGCCAAGGGCCAGTTATGGTCACATAATGCCTTCCATTTCAATTATATATTAACAATACATGTAGATGCATTGCATTTGGCTTTACCTACCAGTTCACATTCTGCTCTAAGGTTAATCGGTTAGGACGATTGGCAGAATTATAAAAAAGAGAATAAATAATCTCAAAAATGCAGTTATCTCTATGGGGACTATGGCAGAAAAATAGAGTACAGTGTCTTCAGTTACAGTCACAAATCATACAACCAGATATACTGCTGGGTTCAAAGAAAGAAATGAAGGGTTTGAAAAAACATGTACATGTACATTATGTTGCATGGTTTGTTTTGGCATTACACACGTCAAACTAAAGCTGTTCTAAAATATGCTTGCACTGGCGTTTCAATAATTATTGCTAGTCTGAATATAATATGTGAATAAATTGGCAAATATGCAATTAAATAACTAATTTATCTTCATCTACTGTCAACAACAGTTTTAAAAATAGGCGCTGTTAAGCACAAGCCGGCACCGCTTTTCCGCGTAATTAGATGTGCGCATGCGTTGTTCATGCGCACATCTAACATAAAACGCTTCAAAAGGTATTGTAGCGGACCAACGCTGAAAATAATTCAAACAAATAAAGCCTACACCGTTCATGGTGTACAGCAGTATATCCAAGTTCAAAATGGTTACATATACCATTAAAATTATTCCGTGCCTTAATTAAATTGCTCAAAAATTGGTTTGTATCACATTTAAAATATTGTTCAATTTAAACTTATCATACAAGCACTGTATCTTGAAAATTAAATATAGTATTAAAAAGCTATTATTTTGCAATATGTAGACTATAGTGTTTCAAACAAATTTGCCAGTGTGACCAAACAATCTTCGAACGAATGCTTCTGTACTTCCAAATTAGGATTCAAAATTCGCCGCGCGAAAAAATCGATATTACACTGAAAGAGGATCCAAATGGCGGCGCTTCAGCGTAGAGAATATTTCAAACAAACTTTTCTTGTGTACAGAAGATGCTCTAAACATCAGATGGAATTAGGATGGAGACATTGATACCGATTTGTTGGAAAATCTCAACAACTTGTATTAATCAAAGAAAGCAAAATTGTCGATACCCTTGACCTAAAGAGTTTATAACTACACGTATATACAATTGTACAGTCTGAGCGATAACTCTAGGCCAATATACCAAACCTTAATATTCGTAATTTAAATTCTTATTTAAATAGAAAATTGTTGTGGCAAATAACACCATTTTAATTAGTAAGCATCGGTAAACACAAGATTGGACAATAATAAAAATGCGTGCCATCAAGAAATTGCCAAAGATCATCCTGCATTAAAATTATAAGTTTGTCATTTTTTTTTAAATTTCAATTTTCAATTGCACAATTTAGGTCACATTTTTGCTACTGTATTAAATGCAAAAATGTGCTCATGATCAAACTTCTATTAACTCATCAGTAATAACATGAATTTTAAAACAATTTTTTTTCTTACCATCTTTTCTAGGGGCTCGGACAGCAATGCTTTTAACGAATTTCTAGCAGTTTTGACCGTTTATATCAAAATTTTAACAATTTTTTTTCCCCTTGCCCCAGTTGTCTCTTATTTTTTCGATTTAAATGGGACCCTTGAAAAAATATGTAAACTAGAATAATTATTTAAAAAAATAAAAAAGAACAAGGTTATTACCGGAGATGTGTTAGAGTCGTCTTTCAGCCGACAATTAACGTACCAAGTATTTTTTTTTGCACTTGGTGCCACAGCGTGACTAGAACCATGGTAATAAGCAAACCAGATCCCCTGTTCTAGCTTCCACACGCATGGATTACAGGAATACGCCACCATTCCCAGCTACTAGGGACAGTTTTGATTTAAAAGCCTTTTGCTCAAAATGAGTCATACACACATGCATATATGAAAGCTAAAATCCAGGTCATTCTTGGTCCGAAGGGCTAAATCTATAATTATGGATGACGTCTTTTCTATATACTGATGCTTCTAGGCATTATCGATGTCTATTTAAAGCCCCTTAGTGAAAAGCATGTTAACATACCTGTTGGAAATGCAGTGTGGATGCCAAACGGAAGTAAGATGCCCTAGTAATGAAGACTTTAGATAATACTGTAATAAAGTACACAATTTTATAAAATTTCGCACTGGTTTATTTTGAAAATTTTTTTGTACACATGTGACTAAAACCTACGCAAAAACTTCGCTTTTTGTAAAGCGATTAGTCATCGTAGTAACTGAATACCTGAAAACTGTATTTAAACATCAGCGAGTCAATATTTATATATTATAGATTTTTACAAATAAGGAGGAAAAAAAAAAATTTGTATATATAATACGCGTGGCATGATGGGAAAATGAGGCATAATTACAATATGACAATTAATTGGCGCGAATAGTTTAATATTTATAGAGAAAGCCTATACATGGCTACAATTAAATATGCTGAAAAGCAAATCAAAAATCGTGACAAATTGAATTCAAACATAGCTGCAATTAAGCACACTTGATATATACCTATATTTATATATTTACACGATCAAGCTATGCGTTTTATGCCGTATTGCACTAAACGCAAATTAGTGTAATCTTAGATTAAAAACCGGATTTAATTAGAAATAGCAATGGCAAGTGCTTAAATCACAGATTACATTAAAGTAAATTTGGTGCAACCGGTTATTATCAGCTTGCTAAGATGTATTAAAAAAACTACAATTTTACCCGGAATGACTATTCCTTAACATAAAAAAATTCTGAGAATCTATGTAGTCGTGGACATCTTAAGATTGTAGTATTATGTGGGCAATTCAGTTTAATGATTTACTATTTTTAATTAAAATAATTTTCAAAAAAATATATGAAGGGAAAAATGCTTGAAATAATATGAAATCAAAAAAGAACAAAAAGCGTTGTTTTAAATTAAGTGCTTGTAGCCATGACATTTTTAAGGCAAATAATAAATAACTAATACAGTAAAAAATGATAAAGTGACCACCTCTGCATAGTGACCACTTTTCATAAGTTGGTTTTGATGCAACGTTTTTTTTTATAAAAATTCTCTGTATAGTGATCACCTGTATACAGTGACCGAATTTGGCCATTTTTGGGTGCTCACCTTTAACAGGTTTTACTGCATCTAATTTTTTTAATTTTAATTTAATTTGCAGGATAGCAGGTGTGACGTCAATAGTTATAATCACAGCCTTAAAATCAATAAATAATTAATGGCATTTTTCCCAATTCAGTGTTACATTCTTGAATTGCCCACAACAGTAGAGGTTGATATCGAGTAGCATCTGTATTATTATGTTTAGTAAAAAAATCATTTTCTGGAGGACAAATAGACGATTGCACTGTGCACAATTTAAAGCCACTTTTGATAATTGCATTAATTTGCCAGAGTATATACACGCACGCCTAATTAATGACACGACGTAACGATTAAGAAACCTACATTAACGTCATCAAACTAGGTCTAAAACACGTTCGTTAATATAAATTATTGCTATGATATCAATCCAATTAAATGCATTATTAAATATTGAGCTTCAGTATCAAACGAGGAAAGAATTCGTTATAAGCGGGGAGTATACGTGTGGATAACATTTCGTATTAAATCGACATAAAACAGATTGTTAAAACTAGTAACAAAGACCCTAAGGTGGTTTGCAAACTAATCTCCAGTTAGCTTATTCGGAGGATAATTGTTCTAACTTGTCAGTGGGAAAATTCTAATCTCAGTTGACTACATTGAGTTTGAGACTGGGTTGTTTTTGAAAATAATTCCACAAAATGCTAATTTTGACCAAAGCTAGTAGGCTATGCCAATTTTTTAGTGATTCCAAGACACATCACGAAATACAAAATGTTTTTTTGCATGACCCTGGAATTTTAATTTTCTGCTTTATAGACATGTAGAACACATGGACTTTTTTAAGCTGATAAATGACAAAGTCATTCCAAAAATATCCTATTCAGATATATGCCAATGCACATTGTATAAGACCTTTTATGATAAAGCCACCCTGAAAATCTACATGTATGTAGAGATACAAGATTATATCTACAACTGAACAAATACCATGAGGGATTACCAGTAAATTTTAACTTACACGGTTATTTTGTTTTAAAACTTCTATAAACACGAAAAACGGAGTTGGGATATACGTTAAGGGGGAAAAGAGAAGGTATTGCTAAGGAAAACACTTACTATGTTACAGGTAAATTGCCAAATTACACGAAAATGCTATCAAGGGTGCTTCAAAGGACCGTCTTATAACGTTCCAAAGCCCACTGTGTGGTTAGGAAAAAAAACTTACAATGTACACCATAGTACACTTTATATAAAACCTCACGTCCCGACAGTAGTCACACGAATAAGTAAAATAAAATGGAAACTGGAATACCTAGTAGTAAAAATGTGCATAGAGTGATGGCGAAGGTCGGAGAATTTTATTTTTGATGAAAAACTTCTATTAACTAAAATAATCTAATTAATGCCTCATTTGCATAAAATACACCGAATTTTCGAATGGGGTGAGCTGGTGCGCGCGTGGCTCAACCCGGGTTGACCTATGACCTGTTTAATAGTTACGAAAACGAGAAAGCGCGATTTTATAATCACACGCATACGAACACTTACGGGATGGGTAGCTAGCATTATTTACACAATTTTTTTTTTCACATAAAAACAGGGTCTTGATTATAATCTGATTATTTATGTATTTTTTTTATCGCCAAGCAACCACATCACACTGGACGTACCCGTTTGCCCGAAAATTTCCTTACATCTCGTTGGAAGTGATGTAATTAATTATGCTAATGAGTTAATAATTACTGAGACAGAGAAAAACCACAACGAATATTCGGATTTGAACATAAACAGAACAAATTAACAAAAACAATTAAATGGCTAGTTGGCTAGCAGTCAGATTCATTTAAAAAAATACTTGGAGCTAGTATTCCCATCTGATTGTCACCTCTATAATTTGCCAAATTCCTTTTTCTTGGAATTGAAATTACCCTTCCTTAATCGTGTGTAAAAACGACGTGATCTAACCTTTTGTTTCAATATCATTGTTTTACAATCTTATTTTGCTGGGTAAATGCAATTCTTCCTGTCAAAATTATATCAAAGAATTGGTCCTGGTCTTACATAATAACATCTGATGGGAAAGGAATTCCTTAAATTTGGATTCAAGCCTACATTGCCCACGTACTTGCTTTAAGATATCGAGTATCCCAAGTCAAAAAACCAACATAGAAATTCGATGGTATTGTAATTTGGTCCATTGATTTCTATTGTTGAAAGTCTGATTGTTTTCTATTGGATTAAACTGTTTTAATACAGTTTATGATCCAGTCAATACAGACAGAGCTACAAATACATGTTTAATAAAATGATAGAAACAAACAAAACCAATATAAAATTTCTTGGGCTATGTGGTTTGATGAGTTGTTCGGAATGAAAAATCCAAAAATAAAATATTATTGAAACAAAAGGTTACTTTACCATATCGAATCTAGCAATAATATCACCAACTATGAATATATTGCGTTCCAGGGCAACTTTCGTATAAAAGATTTCCAAAAGACAATGAACAAAATAATTTAATCGATAATTCATATAAGAAATATGACGAAATCAGACCTAGAAAGTTACAACTGCAAAATTGAACGGACGCGTGATCAGGCGCGTTGGAACATGTTTGATCTCGTTTCTATCCCTACGTCATCAGTTGTGATCATTCAACATATGAAATATTCACAAACTTAATACAATACTTGATGCATCATCAGCTGTGCGTATACATTTAACTCAAAAAGTGCAATACAGCAGCTTGCTATCTCACCAGGGGTCAACTTATCAGATGTAATACAACTAGTCTAACACCTTCATCAGGTGCGATGCTTGTTTCTCTATTGAACATTAGCTAAATCATCAGCTCATGAGCTGTGATGACACCTTAGCCTAGTTAATATATACATGTATAACATCAAAACTTGGTGCAGCAATTGATGTTATAAGCTACCAAGTCTATCACCTGGTGCAACTCGGCAATATGCTTTAGTTCATCGACGTAATTTCGTAAATAAAACTGGGAAATGTAGATATGGCTTCCATTTGTTATACACTGAGATTGCCGGACACAAATATGGACGTACGTCACGTGACACCAGCATGACGTAATTGGACATTACATAGAAACACAGATTTTAATCGTATTTTTTTCCCGAAGTTTGGCTTTGATAAGAGCCTCAATATCAATAATCTCGTTTTTTATAAAACGGGTTTCCCTAGGCCATTAATAGGCCCAACAAAATGGCGGCCGAAGTACAATTGGCCTACTGGATTATAATGGGACTAATTCCTATTTAGACAAAGTCAGCTAATCGACCCAGCCTTGCTCAATCCGAAACAGTCATTTTTTTATATAAATTCTGATGTTTCAAGTTCAAAAAAATTCTATGATTTACTGGGATTGAAAACTGAGCAGGAGCAGGGCCAATTAATGCTTATACAACTTGTCATCCGTATCTAAATAACGATTGGTTAAAGGTAGTGAAAGTTGATATATACTAACAGCTGGTTGCACAAATCCACTTTTTTGTTTTAATTGTTAAACTATGCCCCGGTCGTGAATTCCATCGAATACAAATCGGACATAATCCTGGCAAGATAGATGTACGCATGCGCATCAAGTAGATAAAAAAGTGACCACGCCATATTAAGAGGATAAAAACTCAATTTTTGCAATCTAGAAATAAAAGTAAAGGTTATGCACCCTGAATACAGGTGGCACTTTAGATGAAGCGCCGTTACGATATGACCACTGAACTCGTGATAACGTAAATGCACGCATGCGCTGCATACAATAATTTAAGCAAGTCGTCCTATTTTTATTTCACTAAAATTTGTGAAAGGGGCATGGTTAAATATCTAATAAGATTACTAATCGACCGCTAAATCATTCGAAGATTCGTGCAACCAGTCATTAAACTGGCAAATTCAATGCAATTACTTTGAAACATGGCATAACTAAAACCAATATTGTTCAAGTGCAAGATTTAACGCGAATAACCACGATTAATGCTTTTTTTTCATTCCTTTTATATAAAACTCGTTAGAAAATGTTCGTGCCTTATGCACCTTATCTTACGAACACGAGGTTCGATGACACTTTGATTAAGCTTTTTTTTACTAATTAGCGCATTTTTCCCCAAAATAAATCCCGAATTAAATAGCTCCTACCACACGCTTAATATAAATACACGAGTCGATTAGTTAATTAGTCGTAAATTGCAGCTCTAATTAATTGAAATTTTTATACACATTTATTGGTGGGTGATATGTGAGAGGGGTGATCGTCAATGGCTGAGCGAAGTTTCGGCCTCGAGGTTTTTGTTGAAAATCTTGCACAAAAAAAGTTTCTGAAAACTGAAAACGAAACAATATTTGTTTTTCCTGAAAAGAAGAATGCATGAGAATTCACAGAGACTCTGTAGAAGCAAGAACATATACATATGAATAATTATAATTGAGCA
>JAQGCC010004416.1:0-13201 GCA_034698905.1 Xestoiulus laeticollis | reverse complement strand
TTCAATTAGCAACAAAAGCTCATTATCATTTTTTTTAAGATTTTACGCACTTTTTACACACGTTGTTGAAGGGGGGGCTTTTTTTTCTCTTTTTTTTTCACGGTATTTATATTCTCTGGTTATATCTTCCACTTGTGCTGACCACTTGTGATGGACCACAAAAAAAACTTGGTATTTTCACTTCACACGAGTCGCGTAAAAAAATAGCCAAAAACTGAATTTAAAAAAAAAAAACGGAAAAAAAAACTAAAAGACTCGTTATGGCATAACAAGACGTTAATTGTTTATTTCTTATTATTTTCTCTTCTACGGATTTATTCCAAAACCACTGGTCGAATATGCTCGAAGATGTTGAAATCCAAATAGGCAAACTCGCACTTTTCCCATCCTCCACCTCCTACATAACAATTCGGTGTTTGGAAAAATAAAACTCGAGCGTTGTAATTTGTAATCCAAGAAATAATCCAAAAAAAGCGGATTTTCGGTAATTAATCCAAGAACACGGCACCGAAGAGGATGACGATGAATGATGAAGAAGAACGTGAAGATGGCGAGCCAAAATTGTTGGTTACAAAAACAAGGGCTTCTTCTAAAATCGGCAAGCTAATATCCAGAGGCTGGAGCGCTCTCCTTTCTCACCCTATGGTAAAAGCTAAAAACGAAGGCTTTTGATACCCTCCACGTCGAGAGTATCCCCCTCACGTGACATGTGGTATTTCCCCACTCATATTCATTGTGCAGGGCCGAAACTATTGACACACCGAGCTTACTCTCGCTACGAAGCCTCCTGGGGGAAGAGACGAAAATGCAGGCTTTGAACGGGAACCGAGAAAATGCAGCAGCTTCTTCTTTTGCCGTCTAGCCTCGTTCGCGTGCGTACGCCAGCGATGCCAACATGCGAATGAATGCTAAGGAGAAAAGCAACCGTGCTAGCGCTTAGCCTCTCTGCCCAAGGCTCCTTCTTTGCTTTTTAATAGCGTTCGTTAACAGGCCATAGATCTCTAGCCATACGCTCTGATGCGCCTAGCTCTCTTTTATCGTATACACAGAAAACAGATATGTCTGCCAGCGAATGTTTGGCATAACTTTCAACGATGGGATTTTATGAACGACCCTGCTCGTAAAACAAATCCTTTCTATGAGACACAAATGGTTGTAGGATGATTACGCAAATCTAACCTAACCTTATCAAACCTGACAGAAATTAAGCATACCATGGTCGAAAAGCCAATAGAGAATTTTTTTATTATTATTGTTATTTGGCCTATGGGATCATAGAAAAATCCTTTTGGTTTGAACTGTTTTAATTTCTTGTCCAATGATCTAGTCAACACAAATCAATAAAATTGCAATAGAATGATAGAAATTAACAATATCTCTATTGTTCTCTATGGAAGTTTAGATCCTAATAAAGTATACCTAAAAAGTATTCAATTTAATATGTATAGTGTACTCAAAAGTATACTTGGTAATCAGAAAAGTAAACTAAGTACATGTACATAGTTGATTTTGACAAGGGGATCCAGTATTCCAATATATATCTGTATTTAAACCAATATATTTTCTCTATGGAATTTTACACACAGTTACGAAAATATAGATTTGTCAAACCTAGTTTGCGCTGTGTGGAAACATCCAGTAACCATATGACAGCATATGTTGGCATAGCTTTCATCGATTGGATTTTATGAACGACCCTGCTCATAAAACAATCCTTGTATGAAACACAAATACATGTATCTCCTTGTTATCACAATTAAGCGAGTCTTGTATAGTATACTCTTATTACAGTGAGATCTCACAATAGTGTCATCAAGGTGTATTATTATGGGACTCGTGCCCTAGTTTTATAAAATTCATTTACATTATAAGGTCCTTGTATGAGACTATTTGCTAAATGAGATGATTGTTAGCCCCTTTGAACTAATCTTGCTGTGCATATTCCTATTGTTAGACATGTCTGTTAATACAATGATGTCTCATAAAATTGTGTTGTTACCTAAAATAAAATTTCATTAACATTGAGGTCCTTGTATAAGTCCCATTGTTATCCCAGCTGAAGAAGTCTCAATAACTATGCCTTTATTCCAATGGTATCTCGTATTAAACATTGTGTGACACTCAAATTACCTTATAATATGAGTATACCGTTATTGTTAGTGTTATGTTACCGTTTTTGTAAGTGCAATCTAAAGTAATTTAAGTCCACAATAGTAGACTTACTAAAATAGCATCTCCTGATACCTTTCAAAAAGAATATCGTGTAATTTATACTGGATATGTTATCGTTTTGCATGAGTCATAACTTACAGTTATAAATTTGAGCAAGTTCGTTATAATGTACAATTCCTTTTTAATTTTACGTACACTAAACTATTACATAAACATCAATCAGCACATGATCACCACATCAAAACGATAATTGAATTTCAATCCACGTTCGTACTAAAAATTGCTTCATCAATGAGGCATTGACGTCATTGATGCCCTTAACCTTATATTTTGTGCAACAAATTTCCTACAGTATATTAGTTCTGTAAATCTCCAATTAATACATGAGCTCATTAGCATATTACCAGCAGTGTACAGGAGGTAAAATACAAAATGAGTGGACAAAGAATGCAACCATTAGATTTAATTGGTTTAAGGTTTGAATTTCCTGCACCGACCCGTGACCATTATACCCTTTGTCTCGCAGGGTCCATGAAACGTCATTGTAGAGGGCGTATAGGGTCACGTTTAATTTATTTTTAGCACGTGACCAGAGCGAGTGGTCCCTTTGTCCGCATTGAAAGGTCCGGGTCCAGCTGCCTTGGTCACTCATGCGAACGTGTATTATGGCCGATAGGGAGTCCTCCCCCTAAAGCACCCCCTGAAGCATAGGGGTGCACAAAAAGCCACCCCTGACCTCTCTTATTTTGAACTTTTTCTCTCTAACGAGGTACCGAAGTCGGGAGGGGGTATAAAAGGGGAATTCCAGACAAACGACACCAACTCCCATCTGGTATGGGTTGCATTTTAGATATTTAGTTTTTATTGTTATAAAATATAAAGCTCTATATTAGACACCTTGAACAACCAATTTTGTTCCAATATCCCTTGTGGAAAAAACTATAAGATTCATTAATGGATAGGGACAATTTCAAAAATTGGCCACATAAGAACATATGAGACTCTGTATAGAATTTCGTCTATACATATGTACATGTATGCGTTTGTCCTTATACTCTATGAACATGTACACATCTAAAGTGTTCAATTTCTAATATATAACATAATGTGGCACTTATGGTCCTATACATGTATATTTTTCCCACCCCATATTCTAGTAACATAAAATTCTTGATAAAAATACAGAAAAACAAGGAAATTTCCTATAATTTTATATGTTACACAATTATTAACCTACATGTAATTTATAAACAAGCTATCAAATACATGTATTCTAAAGTCCGAACATGGATGATTTGCCTATATTGTATTTCTTACATATAAATTGTTATACTGTAGAACCTGTCTAAAATAATACTCATAGGACAAGAGAAAAATATTATTTTAGATAGGTTATTATTTCAGACAGGTTCATCTGTAAACAAGCAACAGTGTATACAGAAGCAAAATAGGGAATTTCCCCGTTTTTTCAACCATTATGCATGTGTACATGTATAAATGAGTCATTAGTTATTGGGTATTAAAATGCAAAGTTTAATTGCCCTGCATTTCCCTGCCATTTTTGTTTCTATATTTGACATTTTTGATTCCATGTTTGATATTGTTTGCACTTCCATTGTTGATATTCCCTTAAAAATTCGGACAATAAAAATTATTAAACATCATTTCATGGAGGTTTATTATTTTATTCATGGGTCCCAAGTCGGGACAGGTACATTTTATTGCTTTAGAGAGGATATTATTTTACACAGAATTATTTTAGACTGGTTCTACTGTAGTCACAAAAATATGCCCTTAGATTCACCCCTAAATAGCATTTTTTGAAAGGGTTTATTGCGCTGTGAAGTTAAAATTACAAGCACACGTTAAATGTTTGTATCTGGATCTTATAATCGATCAAACTCAATTTGTTATGTTCAATTATGTATACAGTACCTGCATGTATACATCAATGAAAAACCTGCTTCGATAATTATACTGTTGCCTGAAGCGCAAGATATATATTTTGATGTGTTTTTGAGAAAACAGATTTTCGGTGATTTTAGGGCAGAAAAATGATCGTTTTGGACATCTTTCACTATGATGAAAAGTTAACGATGACACTTTAATGGGCTAAGAGCACTTTAGGGCAGTTTCAACCTTTCATTTTATCAACTTTTCATGCAGTTTCACTTGCCTTTGATATACGCTATAGGCCTATACATCTAAGTCATTTTTCCCCATTAACAAGAACAGCTATATAATGTATTGTGTTTTAAGAAATGTTCAACAAAATGCTGTAAAGGTAATGGATTACTCACATTGCTTCAATTTCAAGCATGCAAAATATTGATATGTATACATTACTTGCCTATTAAATAACAATAATGTTATTGAATTATCAAATGACATGCTTTAAAAACATTTTAGGATAATGTGTCATTGTAACAGAAGTAGCATATTGTATACAAGAAATGAATTTTATTTATTTTACAAAGTGAAAGTTTTTATTGGGATTTATTGATGATTGTAACTATGATATACAAATCAGATAATTATCAAAATGTTGTTTATATTTCGTACATTAACCTAGATATTAATCTAAAATCGGTTTTATCAATTGTGTTCATTTGTTTGGAAACTGTAGATAATGTTATTTGAACACAATTTAAAGTACATGTACATTAATTCACCTAGAATAAATTATTTCAATTTTCAAAATGGCAGTTTTTTGGCTTTTTGCTTCAAAATTGCAGTTGCGTTTCCCCTAATAGAAAATCCCAAAATATGTTAGGACGTTTTCAAATGTAAAATGTTCACATATTTATTTTGTAAACAATGAACAGGAAAGTTGTTAAAATAACAGCTGTTAGCTGAACAAATAGCCAAACAACGGATTCCGGTCATTTCAGGGTTCCCCCATGCAGAAACGAAATTTTCAACTTCCCTGACTTTTCCAGTTTTTAAAAATTTACCAATGAACAGTTATAAAGGATGAAAATTCAAAAATATCACAATACAATTTACAATGTTATACAAATGACCACCGTAAATTTATCTTGGTATTACCCAAACTACTATTAATAAGTATTTTTTCCTACTGAATTAAAACTCATTAGGCCTAATAAAAACTTGAAATTAGAAATTTATTGCCATTAAATAGTTGTACAAGCAAACAAAAAAATACCATGAAAAACCTCAAATTTACTCACGTAAAATGTTAAAAATGAGTTTATGAAGGGGAATTCCCCATTTCAATAGATTCAGGGCTGGATCATTATACCATATATTGACTTTTACGATAACAAATAACTGGTTAACGTAAATATTCAATTAAATCCTTAAGCCTTACATTTTCTGTAAGGAAATTTCCCTTAATTATTATTGAAATATCAAGCAAATGAAGTACTGGTACAAATAGATGCTTGTTTCTGGTAAGTTTTTCTCATTTTTTATTTATTGATACCAACTTTAAGGAAATGAAAATAATAAACCCCAGGTCTCGAATAAACCCCGGGTTAATGTTCCTTACTTTTTCGAGCATTTATGTGAAAACAAATGTGAGATTGAATGCAAATTAAGTCTTTTCCCTAGATCTATCCACCAGATTTTTACAAAATGTATCCAATTTCTGACTTATACAACATGAATCATTTTGGTCTTTTCAATATCCCTGAAACCAGGTTTTCCAGGTCTGTAATCAGGATCCTTAGGCCAGTAATAGGATATTAGATTTATTTCCCTCACATCAGATGATCCTAAAAGAACTTTAAATTTTTCCCACATCGCATCCGATTAGCCTTATTTTATTCTCCTATTCGTCTCCAAGAAAACCTTTTATCGTTATTTCGCACATAGGTTTTTCAAGCTTCCTTTTTGGACTGGACTATACTTTATCCCGACACAATAGAGAGATTACTGAAACGTTTCCAGTTGCTTATATTGAGATTTTTACGTACGTCTGAGGAAGGATATTTTCAGTACTACGTGTATATAAAAATAAAAAAACGACGTTTGTTTTATGGGTTTTCGTATGCTTCAGTTTGCGCATGCACTTAGCGAGCCTGGTTTTTTTTTTTTTTCCAGGCTAGCCTCTACCCAGGGGTCGGTTCTGTCACTTTCAGACTGTAATGGATGACTGCCTTCCGCTAATGTATTGATTGTCGGTGGGGGGTGAGCAGAAATGGAGAAGGATAAAATGCGACGAAGGGAGAAAGGGATCGGCTGTATACAGAGTAAAAGACTGGCTAGCACTCCAAGACTTCAAAAAAAATACACACAAACTACAACGCCATAACTACTGAATAGGCTGCTGCGGGACATAAGCCAGAATGGGAGACAGACGCAGAAAAATAGACAAAAAAAAAACATACACAAAAGGGGGAATGGTTTTTTAAAATGGTTGTACATGGACGAGGCAACGGAGTGAAAACAGAAATCAGAAACATATCAGGTTTTCAAAGCACCCCTCTTGGAAACGAGGGTTAGTGCTAAATTAATGGCTGATGGGACATTGGGCGAGGCTACATCAAACACGCGCTGGCAAATTAAAGGGGCCGGTCAGTAGCATCGTTTTCAAATATGAAACGGGTACGTGGGGGGTTCTTGATATACACAGTAGTGTTTGCTAAATATTAGGTCAAGACCAAATTTGGCGTTTTTAATGAATCTAGGAATACTTGAGATGATCTATTGGGAGCAACGCTAAACGTGAAACTATTCAAAATGGCGTTATTGTGTTTAGATTATTCAGATTACACAAAGTTCCACGAAAACCAGATGTCAGTATTTGATTGAGGTTACTTTTACAAGTTTACACCCTGTACTACATTTGGATTTTTTAAAACTTGCTGGTGAAATGTAGTTAGTATTGCTCGAAAGCTGGTGAAAATTGTTGTCTAATGAAATTTTACTTCACTAATGATTAAGCACTTTTCATACATTTGGCTTATTTTTGTTTCTTTCTGTAAAATGTTAAATAAAATTATGGCATTTCTAATAGTGTTTTCCTCGTTCTTACAATGTTGTACTAATACATTTTTATATACGTACACATGTAATGTGATAGGTTTTAGTACTTTAGCGCGCCACTGTAATTCTAAAAGTTTAATTACGGAAGCTCACGGTGGCATCTTTGTTTATTATTTCTTAATGTTAACTGGTATAAAATCGAAAGACAGTATACACCCAGTTATTTAGCTTTATTAATATGATAAACATATACAATGTTTATTAATCTTATTCTATATTTAGAACAAGCATTAAATAAATGGCTTATTTTTATAATGCATGTTTTCTTTAATCGGAAAACGAATTATAAACACGTTTTTTCTAATACTTTTGTACATGTACGCTGTATAACTTAAGAATTAATATTGTGATATTTTTCAGTACTTTTATGTGACACTGTAATCCGAAAATTTCAATTACGGCATGTTTGTCGATAATATATAATTTGACATATTTGAAAATACTCTACCAATTTTTTTGAAACACATTTTAACGTAAAATACACTGAATAAGAGAATTCATCACGTTCAATTTGCAAATGGGAATCAGTTGCTAAAGCCTGTTTTCCCTATCCCATTTTCCCACATATACAGTCGAATGATTAAGATTTTTTTTTATGTACAAACCAGTAAACGCCCAACATCCATATCAAAATCTAATCTCGATTCCCCTACAGATACAACAATGTATTTACACACAATGAAATCCCACACAGATTCTTCGAAAAAATGCCTTCAACACTTTGCCACATATTTTGCAATTTTTTTTTATTGTAGAGATGCTTTTAATAGCGAGCCTTTAGTTCTGCTTTCAAATGACTCGTGAATTATAATCCCAACCCTTATATGATATTTTTTTGCTGTTTCCATAGGCCTTACCCGAGATAATCTTTCATTTATATTCATTATGTGTATAAATGGTGTATGTGACAAGTGGCTTCTATGGACCAACTATGATGTTGCATACGTGACCATGACGCTCTATCTTGCTTTTTTCCTCTTTTTTTTTACCAGGAGGATTTTGCAGTATTAGTTTATTTAGCTAGCGTATTAAATTTAAGCCGGTTTTAGTAAATTATCTGACACGTTGTTGCGAGGATGGCATATTTCGTTTTGCATTATTCAAGACTAGGCGAAAATTCATGAATCCCTTATAATGGTGACAGATGTTACATCCGCAATGTTTTTATGCACATGATGACAAATAGACGATTTATACAATGCACATTGCGATAAAACCAAAACACGAAATGGTTTACAAAAGTTAAGAATCACCATTTCGAAATAATTGCACGTTAATGATAAATTCCTTGACATTAAAACTTGTGTAATTGAACGTTTTGAAAAACGTGACTTGAAATGAGTTTATGATACAGCAGTTTTATTGCTGTACTGCTATATTTGGGCATAATGCCTTTCATATGAAAAAATTGATATACAGTACATGTACAGTCGAATTCGCTTATAACGAGCTTACAGGGACATAAGAAACTAGATTGTTATATCCGAATTTATAAAAATTAAAATGTACATGTACACAGATATACAAATTTAAAATTGATTTACATGTGCATATTAAATGTTTTGTCGAAAAAAAAAAATTCGTACAGCATAGCAAGTAATTAATTGGTTTGGTACAGGTAAATTTGCTGGAAATTAAGGATAGGTTTAAATCTTTTTTTATTAAATAATATTGAAACCATTGGTCAAAAACTGGAAAATGCATAAATCTTGTTTACCAATATTAAGAAAACAATTGTTCAATAATAAAGATAAATTTTAAAGTTTGTATAGTGTTATAGTTGATGTGTAATGTAAAAATTGAAACAAATATCAGCAGTGAAATATATAAATACATGTATAAATATTAAATTTGATTTAGATTTAATACAAAATACGAACGATTTCGTTAGTAAAAAAAATTATAATAAGATTTCAGATAAAAATACAACACAACTTAAAGAATATAGCATGCATTTATGCGAATAAAAGGACAATTTTTCGTTTCAAAAGTGGATCGCTATGTTCGGATTATCGTTATATCCGACATCGTGAACAAAATTATTGTACGTAAGATAACAGTCCAACCGAACACTTTGCTCGGAATCAATATACTAATCTGTTTAGCTTTTACAGACACCCTGTACAAATTCAGCATACGGATATGCTGACTTGTGTTTAATGATCAGCATTAAAACAATGTGAACATGACGTAATTTTATTACTAAATAATTTAACTATTATGTCGCAACTTCTTCAATACTAAAGTTTTTAGTATTTAATGCAATACAAAACATTAGTTTTCCATTACACAGCAAAATGCACTTATTTGCAATGCCATTAAAATGCTATAAAGTGCATTGATAGGATGATTGAATAAGCCTAAAATGGCCAATCTCCATTTGTTGTGGCCCAGTGAATGCATAAAACGGATGTGGGGTTAGCTTTATGGAGCCGCTGTTTGTGACACCAAAGAGTAAAGGGCTTTATTCCCCTTCATTAGGGTGCAATTGAGAGGGTCATTTTCTGGACGAATTAGGCCCAATTAAGTTTACAACGTTTGCTTTTATGGGCACTACACTTAAAACACAACGATTACTAGACGTCTTTGATGTTGTTTCATGCAACCGAGCGAATATTTGAAGCTTTTTTTCCTATACCAAACTTTGATTGAACAAATTACCTGATATTTATTTCAAATTTGCTTTTGGTTTGTCTTTCTAGGTTTTCAACATGCCAAAAAACAACAGTTTGGTGCGACTCCCAACATGGCTGCCTCATGCAATATTTGGAAGATCATCTGTTCATAAACTACAACTTTAAGAATATTTCTACACGTATATATAAGTTAAGACATTTTCTATATAATTTAAATGGAGGATTTTCACAAGCCTTACTGCGCATGCTCAGTGGGGGCTAAGGGGACGATATTGTGTCCACTAGAGGTGCCACGGGTCATTGTCCAACTCGGAGGAGTTTGACAATGTCTACTGCACATGCTCAGTGGGGCTAAGGGGACGATATTGTGTCCACTAAAGGCGCCACGAGTCATTGTGAAAATCCTCCATTCATGTAACATTCGTTGGCATTCGTAAGGGCCTAACTTGAATTTCAGTATATACAGGGTGTCCAAAAAATGACGAGAAATTCCAGCATAAACTGAACTTTTGCATGAATTTCAAGCATAATTCTCAAGTGCTAAAAATGTACATGTAAGTGTCAGAGCCCACGTTTTTCAATGAATGGTTACCCTGGTATTGGAACACTATTTATGTCAAGGGTTTTTTAATACAAATATAGGGTTTACAACTTCTAAAAATAGTAAAATAGGAGTGAATTTGTTGCATTGCCTTCATAGATGTAAAATAGAAGCTGACTTGAAATAAGCAGAAGCCAAGGGTACATTTCTAGTAAGCATTTGCAAACCAGATGCAGACGGTAGTTGAGTCGAGGAGGGGGGATAATATAAACTCGAGTCTGACTAAGGCAAGTTTTTTTTTCCTGCCAGAGAGTATTTTAAATTGAGAGGGGCGAGGATGACAAATACGATGTCTTCTCACGCTCTTAACTTCTTCCCCCTGCCGACCCCTAGGGGAAATAACAAAGAGGGGCGAACACATTGCCCAAAATTCAGTTGGCTTCAAATGCTGTTTTTGGCAGGACGAAAACCTGGGTCAACGCAATGGTACAACCCAACAACCGCAACAATTTTAACAAGGGGCTTGGGGAAACACGTGCAAACTGTTTTCGGGGATTAACATTTTAGGATGGGTGCCAATTTGTTGGCAAAATGACCACAGCGAAGGTTAAGTAAGACTTAGGGTGGGGTTGTTCTAAATAAAAAAACAGCTAAAAAAATGAGTAATTCCCAGAATTTGTCACTGTGTTAACGTGCTTGTTTCGTATGTAAAACCTAATGGGGAACTGATGAAATTTTAAATTTTTAGCATTGGACAAGTGTGATTTTGTAGATTGAAAACTGCTTTGAAGATACATGTACAGTGTACCTGAGGTTGTGGATACCTTTTTTTTCTAATTACATACACTATTTTTGGGCTGTATTTTTGTCTAAGGTTAAGGTTTAACAGAGAAGGTTTTGCAAGGTTCCACCAGACCTAAAAAAACTTGCATATGTAGAAATGGAGGACCCAGGGTACAAATTGTTACTGGGCTCTCAACAAAATTATTCTGATGATTTTAACATATTTTCTAGTGCTTTTGAGCATGCTGTGAATATCCATGCTTCTCACTATTTTAAAACCTTTCATTTCACTTGACTTGTGAGGTGCTTGTTTGTATATGCATTTGTACTTTTCTATGATGTTTCCTCAGCACTCCTTTGATGTGATTTTTAACAAACTTTCAAAAGTCCTACAGACCTGGAATCTCATTTGCAGCTTAGTCTCAGGTGATAGTTCCCTTTCTGAACATTTAGTTCAGTTTGTTTACATTATTAAATCCATAAAATTCCCATTTTTATGCAAAAAAATGCATTAATTTCAATATGGTGCTCTCTCAACCTTAGAACTATGGTGCTATGGCAAGCGCATTGCAAGGTCATACGAAGACAAGGCATGCACTAGCGCTTCCTATAGAGCCAGTTAGCGTAAATAAAAGTTTTGGAGAAAAACGAAGTTTTTTTTTGTGTTAATTTTTTGTTTTTCAATAGATCTCATAATGATTTTTGTGGTTTTTATAACAACATTTTACCAGTGTTTTGGAAAATCAAGTGTTATTTTAATAGACTTGTTAGCTGATCAAGACTCAGTCAATCAACATTAAATTTGTAAGGACCTGTCACACTCAATGAAGACCAGTAATATTGTCATAAACTAATAAACTGTTTCTTTATATAATAGATAAAGAGAATAATACATCATGAGAAAGTTTCATGCACATACATGTACAACTTCATGCTGAAATACAAAATTACACACCTTCAAATCATACAATTTTAATGAATTTCACTATCTACTAATAATTATCAATTTCTATCACAAATGAATCACTTAGATTATTTCTTCAATGACTGGATATTGGCAATCCTAACACGTTCCGGTTGAAGGAATTTTTTTTTCAAAATCTAACAATCCTTCCTTACCAAATTATATTATGCCAGAATGGCAGAATATACACAAGTTAAGGAATATAATGTAGATCCAGTAATGCATACACTGATATGTCAATATATGAAAACAAGTTTGAGATAAGGATATGACTTAGATATATTGTTCTCCTGTAGAAGCTGGTGTCACTACAGCATCAACTGTGTGCATTGAAGTTCCAGGGCTTGAATACTTCAGAGCCCAGTCCTTATTCGTACTCTCTATGATAGCACGTATTTCCCATTTTGCTTTATTTTCTCGTCTTCTTCTTGTCCGCTGATTGTGTGGTCTCCCTGTACCAGGCAGATTTGGTATTTGCACATTTTTCTTTGGCACCTGAGGCTGGATGTTTTGGACCAAGGGTTCCTTTTTTTCCTGGTAATGTGGGCTTAATGCTGCATCACGCTCCTCCCTTGCTTTTTTATAAAGTCTGGGCATAGGCATGCTGATAACTTTTTCTACATGGGAGTATTTCCACCTTTTCTCAGGTATTTCTGGATTGACTATGGTTTGAGTTAGTTGCACTTGATGTACCTGCTTTCTGGACATGATGATGTTTTAAATTGGAGAAGTTAGAAACAGCAGTGTAAAATTTCACAAATTTTCAGCAATTATGTAGAATCCAAACTGTTCATCTAAGCTCAGCTGTTGCTTGAAGCACAATTATTGATGGTAGTGCAACTGTTAATATCAATATAAATGTAGATTGAAGCACAACTCTACAACTGAAGAACAAGATTTGTTGTTAAGTTGTAGCACTGTTGAACGGACTATTCAGTCTGCAGTGGTGTCTGTTTTGAAACTGAATGTTTTTGTTGAAGAACAGGACTAATTTCTATCAAAAACGAACAGGACTAATCCTTATACTACGGACAGACTATAGAGTTAAAGGCCATTTAGCACTAAATGACCTTTATCTTTTCTGCCTTTATCTTT
>JAQGCC010004415.1:0-13205 GCA_034698905.1 Xestoiulus laeticollis | reverse complement strand
TTATTCCAATGCGTTCTCGTTAAGGTAAATCAGTTGACGGGGCATTAAGGGAGGCGTGCTCAATCCCTCTAGTAACTGGTCGTTGGTGTAACACGCCATTCAACGAGATAATCAATTATCTCGTTCTTAATCTCCATCTTAATCACGCCGTAGTTGACTGTCAGTTTAAGGTGGACGTTAATTAACCAGGCTCGCGTTTGCGTTGGTTGGTGCACTTAAGGGCTGGTCGCCAAATCTTATCAGGCGGGTAATTCCACGCCTAATTAGTAATTATCGCAAACGCCGTGCGTTTTGTCCTTCTTGACTTCCGTGAAAAAATAGCCCTATTTTCGAAGAAAAATAAGACGGCCATTTTTCTTTTTTCTTCAACCTCAGGCTAAACGGGGTTAAAAATACGCCGGATTGACGAGTTTAAAAAAACAAACAAGAGCAACAACTTGTCACGGGCCGGGCTAACCAGACGTTACTTGACCTTAATGGAAAACCGTCCCACCTGACCTTGACCCTATTGTTAAGATGCTAACGGAGGTTTGCTTCTGTCTGATAAACACGCTTAATGGCCGAAATTCGAGTGAGATAAAGATGGGTTGCTTTAACGGAAGATTACGTAGCCCGGGTCAGATTTTCCGTCTTTACTTTAAACTTTATACTATAGGATCTTGTATTCTGTCACGTTATATGTAATGGTTTGGTATATTTTTCGACTACCTGTACCAAATTTTGTTATGTATACAAAATGCTCTAAGCTACCTGCATGCGTTTTAATATAAAGATACTTGGCCCTTTCTTAAGACATCCATTACAATCCTATAATGTAGCATAACTATAAAAAAAACATGACAAAGTTTGGACACAATTTGTTATTCTGTATGACATTGCCTATACAGTACGAGTACATGAAGCCTGCTTAAGGTGACCATCAACAAAAATGACCAAATTACTAATTAGTTAACTGTATACAGGGTGTCACTATACAGAGAATTTTCATGAAGGAAAACATGCATTATATACATGTAATGTATATGCACTAAAACCGATTTCTAAACAGTGGACATTTTACCAAATTTCACTGTAAATGTATTTTGAAAGTTGGCTACATTTTCAGCCTAAGAACCTCACGAAGCGACCATAGCAAACCAAAACATTTTCTGGTTTAGCCTAATTACAGTGCACATTAAAAGGCTTCAAAACTTGGCGAAATACCGTGGCGCCATCTAGCGAAAGACGGGGAAAGTAAAAACGGAACGTCGTCAAAAAACTTACATTTTGGGTATCTGTATCTTCTCGGCTTCGGAGCTACGGCTGAAGTCATGCCAAGGTCTCCTCGTGGAGGAGGTGCTATTGGGCGTGCCCCCTCTGGACACTGCCGTGTTAGGGTCAGTGGTGACCATCTGGTTTTGGGATAGTTCAGAATAGTCGAACATCTGTAATGGCGGAAACAACATTTTAAACACAAAAATACCGTATATAGTGTATTGGGTGTTAAACTAACTTACACGCATGTAATCTTTAAAAACATTTTACCAAAGAACAGGTCACAAGTAAAGTTCCCAAAAAAACTAAACTTGTGCAAAATTTAGAAAGTTTTACATGTAAATGTATATAATGAGCATCGGTCCACCATTTTTTGGCGACCAAAGTGACCTCGTGGTTTCAACGATTCGTTGGGGTAGAGCTGATGGATCCAATTTCTTAGGGTGGATCTAGTTTTGGCTCTCCTTGATCTTGGCCACCTGACCGTTAGATCGTGTCCTAGATCGAGACAACTCATCTGGGGGCTGGTTTCTTTCTCGTGAACTTGAAATTTCGTGAATTTGCTATTTTCGTGTACCTGTCCTGCCACTTTTTCGTATACCCGTGCCCCCAGAGGGCGCGGGGACTCGTTTTCGAGCGGTACTTCTGCGCCACCTACGAGCACGAGCTTATTGCATGACCGTAACATCATATAACACTTGCCATGGCATAATGCACTAACACGTTCTAAAGCAGCACCAACTTGCGTTCTGATTTCAAAATTCAAGAGTCTTAAATGCATTGTTAATAGCATTTCAAAATTACATTTCGTCTGAGTTTCATTTGGCCCTCCTGCATGTTTATTTAGAATTTTGAGTATAACATATTATGCTGTAGGCCATACAATTTTTTTTGCTTTGCTACATCATATGCACTATACTTTAGTTTACGACAGATTTAGATACATACAATTTATGTTTCAAGTACAACGTTCTATAAAAGCTCCTAAGTATACTCCTTTTTTTATAACTACATTACCATAAATGAGCCTTGGGAGCAATTAACGTAAAACACATTACCCTGCATATAGTTTAAAAGACACAATAAGGCCCAGAGGCAATACACATGATGACCATATAAAAAGTTAAATAGTGCATCGTACAACAACACTACAGTGTAACAGCCTTTCTACCATATTTTTTACATCATATTTAGCCTGTACATTATTAGTGTCGAGTTCGGCAAATACATCAGCATTTCAATTGACCGAAGCAGTGTACGCCAATTTGCGCGCCGAGTACACACTATAGTGAAATTGCACGAGACCACAGTGGTTATAGATGACATTATTGAACATCCATGGATGGCAGCACTGTTATCCCAATTGAAAATGATAAATCTGGCCGAGTACATACTCAAAAAATCATACTTCAGCATGCAGCCACATGCAGTATAGAGAAAAAAAACCTGTCTTACCTGGGGAAGTCCGGCACTGTCCCTGGGCGTGATGGCGGCTTCTCCAATGCCACTGTCGGGCGAGGGCAGGTCGACGGTGAGTCCGGCGCTGCCTTTGTAGCCGCCGTTCGCACTGCCTGCGCCGCTCTGTCTCATATAGCGCTCGACGAAGGCCGCGTCCTGGCCGTCGCCGTACGTCAGCTGCTGCCTGACGGCGGCGTAGTAGTCCGCTCCATTGCCGCCGGCGGCGGTCACGTAGTCGCGGTAGTAGTCCGTGCTGACGGCGTAAGAAGGCGCCGCCTGTCTGGCGGCTGTGGTGGTGGCCGTCGCAAACTGCGTGGCCGTGGGAGGGGGTGGTTGTTGGACGCTGTACTGCGGCGCCGTTCCATTGCCGTCGTAGGCCACTGCGGCCATGGTGAAGGCCTGCACGGGGAACGCCATCTGCTTATGGACGTCGTCGGGGGAAAGCTGCGGCGAGCGCGGGGTGGGCGGGGAGCGCAGCGCCGCCGCGTCCGGGCTATCCTCCGGCTCCTGCTTCACGATAACGATGCAGCAGGCGGCGCCATCGTCGGCGACCTTGACCTCGTCTTCGGCGGCGTCGCCGCTCAGCTCGGGCCGCCGGCCGCTGCTGGTTAAATCCTCGGGCTCGCGTTTCACGCCGGAGGAGTCTGGGGGGGAGGAGGAGGAGGCGGCGTTCTGGTTCAGGTAGATGACCACGTCCTGAGCCGCCGTCTCATGCTGGGCGTCGCCGTTCTCGGTGGGGACGCCGCCGTTCAACTGCTGCTGGTGCTCTTCGGCGCCGCCGCTGCAGGGGCTACCGTTGGGCGCCGCGGAGGTGACGACGTCGACACCGGGGGCAGGTGCTTCCTGGGTGCTGTAAAGATTCAAGAGAAAAAGTTTGAGGATTAGCTGGAACACGGACCCTACAAAGTTTTTATGGATGTTGTGCCACCTGGCACTGGATTTGTAGACGACCTTCCACAAACAAATTTTCAACTTCACTAACTTTTCCAGTTTTTAAAACAATTTTTCCTAGCCATCCTGACGGCTGAAAATTAAAAAAAGCATGACAACATGCATGCTTCTATAACAACTTCTTAATTGTCAAGTTGCTCAAACAAGCTGATTTAGAAGGCAATTAACCACCTCGACTTCATCTTGGTATCACGCAAACTACTGCATGTATATTAAAAAGTTTTTTCTCCTTGTCATATTTGAATTAAAATTCATAACTAATAAAAATAAGTTTTTAATTACGAGGCTATAGCGAACAGTCGTGCCGCATTAAGTATATATAGCTGCATGCAACAAAAAAAAAAATTTTTTTTGCCTTTGGTTAAAAAGCGTATGTCGAATTTTATGTTAAGTAAAATATTAAAATGGAGATTACCCATTTCTATAAATGCGTAAATCTATAGAAAAATCTATATATAGAATACCAAAGTAATCACTATATTCCAAGTTTTTCAGGCCATGTGGGAATCCGTTCTGGAATTCTAATTAGAACGGATTATAAGAATGAGGACGAGCCTTAAGTCATTGGCTAAATATGGAACTTCCCAAATGTTTGACTCATCACGTTAAGCCCTTGTTACCTACATAGGACAAATGCCCTACACGTGGTCGATACACTACCTTTAATTCTGACTGAATGTATATTCAAGTGAAATTCCTACATCCAAATTATCAGAAATGGTGGATAGGCCCATAGGGACTTTACCTTCATCCCGCAGAGCACTGCTATATAGACTTCATAATTCAATCGACAACACTTTGGTCACCATGCAACACTTTTCAAACGCTTTTCTAATATTCAAAAAACAATGCGGTTACCTATAGTCGCTTCTCCCAGACGTTAGGACCTCAACCGACTAAACTTCGGTGGGCAGGACGTTCGTATTTCACTAGGTCGTTCCAACACCTGCGAACGAGCCCTTATAGGTTCACAAACTCTATAAACAAGACCGGAACAACACCAAGAACCGTCGCGACGTTGGGACACCGTACCAGCGAACGAACCCGCAATCCCTTCGTTAATAAGGCACCAAGCGGATGACCGACGCGTTCCAAAATGGCCGCCGAGACCAAAGAAGGGAAAGGACCGTTTCCAAAGGACCACGAACGAACGCGTAGAATCCACAGGTGCGCTCGGAGCGCCGTAACCGTGTAGACTGAGCAGGTGAACGGAGCTGCGAAGGGGGTCACGGGGGAGGGGGAAGAGAGCGCCACCATTGGGTGCATGGCCTGCTTGGGAGCCACCTAGCGTCCGAAGACGTGCTTTCGGGCACCGAGAACGCCTCCCCCCCCCTCCTGTCGCAGCGCCCCCAGGGGGCCCGCCCCCGTCGGGGTGGCCGAAATGTTGCCAATGACACGGCCACACCCGTGTTTGCCTGCCGCTTTTTCCCATAGGCCCACCCCGGGTGTCAAGACACTTTTTTCGGGGGAGAGCATGGACCCCTTGCCTCACCGAAAATAAAATAAATAAATAAAAACTCGTCTTCAATGGGCGTACAGCATGGCCCCGGAAAACCAATGCCTTCCGATGGGGAAAAAATGTGTCAAGATGGCAAATCAAACTTGAAATATTACAACAAATTTTACAAAAAATGGTTTCCCATAATACCATACGGAAGGGCCATAGTAATTTTTTATAAAAATACTATAAGCTGTTCTATCTAGGCCTACTTGTCAATACTTCGAAATACTAAGGGAGTTCGAAATACTGAAAAACAAAAAAAAAACATTTAAACAATACGTGTTTGAAGATGGAATGATTAAGTTCCTTCTGAGAAAATCAATTTTAAAAATAACACAATTGCTCGAGCAAAAGTGGCTTTCCATGAGTTATTTTTACTGCAGGTGTTTGCTTTATGAACACCTTGATTGAACGTCTTGACGTAAATTGGTCGCCTGACGAGTTGACTGACCACAGTTCACTAACATATTTATGAATCTTTTCGCAATAGGTGTGATCGTAAATTCAACCCCAACCTTCATTTCATCACAGTGCAGGCTGTACATCGTATATTATAAGCATGCTCTCGAAAACCACTTAAGCTAGAGAGTGGTACTGCAAAGGCGAACAGTTCGTGCAACTTGCTTATATAAGATAATATAACCCAGCCAATTTCGCGTACGAATTTGGATAAGGGAAATCAAGGTACAATGTAACTTCTGTCAAAAATAGATAAATATACAGGAAATCTAGTTTTATAAGAATATAGAAGTCAAGCATCTGTTTAAAGAAGCATGCTCCTCCAGTCGAACTATACACTGCATTCTAGCATCATATACAATACGTTCTGCAATGGCCTATCATTATACTAATCACATTTACATGTACAGTGTATGCTCTGTGTGCCTCACAGAATGTTTAAATAGGGGTAGACACATGATTCATGTTACATTTAGGGCCGGTTACACCAACTGAGGTTTACTAACCTCGGGTTAAAACATAAATCCTGGTTAGCTGTATGTGTTGCACCAATTAACTCTTGATAAAACAACACAGGGTTATAGAGCTTATGCTCCAACATGCGGAAAACATAATGGCCGCCATCTATAATTCTAGAATACTGTATTAACTTCAGCTTATCTCTGATTTTTCCCTAACCTACGCTTGTGCAATGCAAGAGTGGGTTAACCTTAGGTTATTCTTAACCTTTGTTGGTGCACCCGTCCCTTAAAGTCGTTTTTTTTTAAAAACGGCTAATTTGCACGAACGGCCACCAGATGACGCTCTGACATCACGCGCCTATAATGGCTTCCCAAACGCAGACAAGATTCCCATTCATTTTGCTTGTTCGCAGCCAGATTTGAGGCTCATCGCCCCTCCCGTAATAAAAAAATAGTAAGCGAGCGTCCCGCCCGGGGGCTCAAACCCGAAAAAAACTAAAATTTGATTTCGGCCCGACGCCGTTATCGCGAATGCAAAGCCATTGACCGCCTTCCGAAGGTTGTGGCCTGTTGCGCCACGCTTCGTCAAGGCTAATCGGTGAATTAAACTGCTTCCAAACTGGCGCTTGGGTTTCAATGTCGCACCTTTTCTAAGGGTATTAGTCGCTTTAGCCTTAAATTCAACAACAGGTCAAGTCGCCTGCATACTTCGTCCATAGATGGCGCCACAAGATGCGTATGAATGGTGTTTTATCAAACTAGAATAATGTATAAATACATGTACAATGTAGTCTCGGTAATCCGACACTTTTTCGATGGCAGAATGTTTTGCACAAGAATATCTGCCAGAAAATTCTATCTCAAATGCAATTAAGAGTGATTGAAAAACTGCTTACTATGTTACAAAACAAACTAGCATTACAGATTTGTTTAATCTTAAACATGTACAGTGTACTAGTATATAGTTAAGAACTAATACACACTAATACAGGACATTACAATCGAGTGCACATATATCCGCAATCTGTTCTAAACTAATCCAATAGTGTTTGGTCTTATACACGAATGATGTCGGATTACCGAGACTGCACTGTAATTACACATTAACGATATTTTGATTATATCCTGTTCGTATGTACCGTATGCTTTTATTTTATAATTCAAATTATACATGTACTAGTATATATTTTTTGCTAAAAAGTGTAAAAATTATGTATATAAGCTTAAAATTCTTATATGGCAGATTTCACGCACCTATACTTAAGGAAATTATATTTAGCAGGTGACTAATGCTACTTAAATTTAACGACCAATCAAATAAGTTGGTGAGGCCCACCATTTGTAAATCAAACTTCCACTCCAGAACTTTTACCTGAGCTGTACATGTATACATATAATAGCAAAGCAGCCTGCAAAGGGCCCATATATAACATGGACATCGCGGGGGAAAAACGTCAGAGGATGCTTAATGGCTGTCGGAAAAGCATGAGCGATTCTTATTAAATGTATACATGTATTATTTTAAAAAAAAGAATGAACGCTAATTAATCAGCACACTGTTTTAAGGTGAAAAATGCAACTGCGTCAGGCCTAAAAAGTGACTAAAAACTGTCCCAAGGGCATCGAAGACAATGAGAGAGATATCGAAGGGACGAGGCTATCAAAATCCAAGGTTTTTTAAACTGATATCCGGGAACAGATCTAACATAATAGCGACGATTGAAGGTGCGTGCAATTAAATTGCGTCGCCATTTGCCAAAAACCCTCAATCACACGCTCGGTTTCCCAACTTTTCGACTTTTGCATAGCTTATACATGTATACATGTGCTTTTTCTCCAAAAATCGGTACTGACCGCTGTGACCAATTACAGTACGAGGGATGGCCATAGATACGTCATGTTAGGCCATTGTTCTTTTCACTTTTCTCCAATTTTCTATGGGACAACCTTGACCTGACCGCGTCTATTCTTACTATAAGGGATTGTCTGAAGCTGTATTAAGATGGCGCTACAATACAATATAACTACTTTCATAGCCCCGAAAAAAGATCGTGACAAAGTCAGCAACCGAAAAATAAATTGTTCCAACATTCTATCAAAAATTGAATGTCACCATAAACAGTTAAAACTTTTTCCATAATTACTCTATCATTTTATAAATGTTCTGCCATATTCCAATTTATCTAATGTATACATATACATGTTCTGTATCAAAGTTTCTAAAAACAAAGTTATGAATATATCCCATGTTGAGAAATCAAATACTGATGTGGAAATTATTTATGAAGACGTTCTCAAAATGTTGTTTATGGCTTGCAATTCGTTGTCAACATGTTACAGAAAAAAACTGGCTAAAAACTTTTTCGCTGTTGGCCTAGTTTTTTTTAGTAATCCTTATATTTTTCCAAAAAATTCTCAGAAATTGAATTAGAAATTCATCGTAATAGTGGCCTAGTTCTTCTCCTGAAAGGGCCCCTAAACAAGGAAATCAATGAACTGTTTTCACGATAAAATTGCTCGTTAACACATTCAAAAATCGAAATATATCTTGACAAAACATTTAAAAAGTTATCGTTTGTAGCCTAGTTTTACAAAACAACATCATTCTGGTGTGTCATTCATTCTTTATTCAAATTTCTGTCAAATTTGCATGCGCAAATTTGAAAACTTTACTAACAGTGTAGTTAGATCAAAGTACGTAGCATTAATCACTACAGCTTTAAAAATACAGAACATGTGTTAAAACCTCATTTTAACATATCTGTAAGGTATACATTCTCGGCATTGATACACATTTTTAAGCTGATCATGTTTATTCCATGACTTCTGCCAGTGAGTAGAAACCATTGTTAACAATTGAATTCAGCGCAGATGCATGGGGTTGATAAGCAAAGCGCCATTTCCTCCATCATTGTCATCGTCGTTCTGCAGTTCTGCACAGGGAAACCTTGACCTGACCATGGGCAGACAGGATATAAGCGACATTTTCATGCTTATTCAAATGTGTAATACGGAAACCTCGGACTGAAGTACATGTATCCCCAAATGGCTTTCAAAACACTGCATCTCCACGCAATCAACAAGCATCATCTGTGATGCCAAATCAGGTGAAAAACGCCAGCACCATCTATGATGCATTTCGAGCAACTAGCAAAACTGCTATAGGATAGCCATTTTCGTATACTTACTTCCAAATGTCGGCTATGTTGGTGTATTTGAGGGGTGGCAGCTTGTCGCCCTTGCCCATGGGAGGCAGCTTGTAGTACTCGTAGATCAGGCCTATGCCAGAGCTCTGCTCCTCCGGGGCGCCGTTGATGTTGAGCATGGCAGTGGTGGCCGCCGTCAAGGGGTGCTCGTAGTACGACCTCCACGAATCGTCGCCCTCGGGCACGGCTATCTCAGGCATCCGGCCCTCGGAAACGTTCGCCGTCGCCTGACTTGACTGAACGAAATCCTCCTCACTCAAGTTCTTGTTTTTGCTACAGAAACGAGAGAAAAAAAAGTTTTAAAATCAGCACCAGTATACATTTCGGTAACACAAGATGGAGGCTTCGAACGATTTCAAATTCCCCGCCACATGCCTACACGTGGGGCCATGTGCAGCATTGGGCAGTTTTACAATCGTATACCCAGTTTTATTAGACAAACAAATCAAGCTGGCAAGTATCCAAAATGGAGGGCGGGAAAATTCGAGTTTGGCTTCTGTATATACATTTGTAGAACTCCATTATGGGTGCTTGCAAGTTTATTTATTGGTCTATAAATAAACTGGGGTAACATTTTAAAGAACTCAATGGCGGATGATTTATGCCACACAAAATATCGTAAGTTATACAGATAAAATCGTTTTAATAACAACGACGATTCCAGAATAGTGAATTTTAGGAAATGGAAAAAATTCAATTGTTCAATATTTGCTTCAAATTCAACTGTTTTAAAACAAAGTTGTATATTGTACTGCTTGTAAGTGTTCTAATGTGCACGTGTATACAAATCTATATTTGTTGCAAGATTAACTTAATTGCTAATACGATTCTTCCATTTATACGTGTGAGTTTTTTTCAAAATAAAACGATATAATTGTATGTTGTAAAATGAGGTATTTAGCCAACCAAGAATTCAAAATTTCCCCAAATCCCCGTGAAGTCGCAAAAGTGAAACGATAAAAAACCCATAAAAGGAGAACAACAGTTTTCGCAGCGAAAACAATATCCAAAATACGAGGTCATAAAAAAAGGTCAGACTATAGGCTATTCGTTTTCTTAGAAAGAAGCACTGGGAAAAACAGAGAAGCAAAGTCATTTGGGCTTGGAAAACAACGATTTCAGCTGTAGAAGTTTTCTAAGAAATCATGGTCTTCAGGAAATAAAAAATCTAAAGAAAGTATATAGTCTTCTTGGAAACGCATTGCCTTATAAGTAACGGTATTTTAGTCATAAAAACACAATGGCAGAAATATCCATATTTCATGAAAATTTTACCGCAGAAAAACAGAATTGTAAACACGAGCCACGAAGACGTTTCTATAAAATTAACAGAGTATAAGCAAAATACATGTATACAACTTCTTTTTAACGAAAAAAAATATGCTGAACGCTATCAACATTATTATAACGAAACCCCATTTGCAAAACGTTGATAAGGTGATTAATTGGCCGTCTTTAGATTCCGTTTTATCTTGTCGCGGCCCAATTGAGGCCAAATTGACCCCTAGGCGGGCGGCCATCTTGGAATTCGGATAGAAGGTGTTCGCGGAAAACTCGAGAAATGTATTTGCCACGGCCGACCCGTCGTTGAAAAGGGGTAACTACCGTACCCCCTTGAGGGGTAACACATCGCCAAGTATGTGTAACATACATTTCAGAGCCGCCATTTTCCTCTTTGACCCTTCAAATGCGGGCTCTATGGAATCCCAGTCACGCTCGAAATTCTATAGATTTTCTGATTAAGAACAGTGCTTGAAGGGTTAAAAACTGAACAGTCACCGGTGACGTCACACTCGTTTCCGGGAGTGCCATCAAGACTAACTTCCGGCGCGGCCCTGTCTATTTCAGTCCCCAAGTAGAAGCCCTTATTAAAAAACAATATTTATTTTGAATAAATTTTCTAGTGGCATTTTTTTAAAAAATATAAAAGTTTGACTTCTTCCACCATGAGTTGTTTATAATGCAATTACAACTTTCAGGGAGAAAAGGTCGAAAAAAGGAGCCCCAATATGGTTTATATGGTAGAAATAAAACTACATTATTGCTTTTTTTTTGGGGGGGGGAGGCATGGAATTAGATCTACAGCATAAAACTTTATATAACAAGCCTCAATATGGCGTCCTACTGGGGAAACAAAACTTCAACATGGCAACTTGTCGTGATTGAAACCACGATAAGTAACTGCAGGATGGTGAAGCTCAAGATGTTGTCCCCAAAGCTTGGTATGCACATAACGTTTTGTCGTCAGTCTTACATGATCAGTACGATCAACAGAAATAGTCAAGATCACACAAGACTGACGACAAAACGTTACCCCTTCCTGTATTGGATACAATACATTAATGAACCCTGAGTGACTACAAATGTACCATGTATAAGAAGAACTCCCAATTGGCCCCAGAGAAAATCAATCTCAAGAAAAAGGCTCGCTATATAGTGTCAGTTTAATTGGTCTTTAAGCAGCATCCCCCAACATCCCAGTTTTTGGTCAAAACCTACCTTGGCCAACAACCACATGGGTGACGTCATATTTACGGGCCCATGCAATGACGTCATCAGTTGCATCACTTCAGACAAACTTTGCATAAACACTCGCGAAAAGTGCCTTCACATATGCGGAAGACAATCGATATAAACTATTCATTGGCACCAGCGATTAAAATGCATATCATCCCCAAATCAACGCGGTTGATTAATATTTTTAATTAGTGTTAATTTCTCTAATGATGTCTTTTATTTCTCGTCGTAGCTGATGCACAACGTTATTAAGCAAAACTTCCGCTAGAATCCCATGCCAAAATTGCTGGGAATGCCCTCTTATTTGCAGACATACGTCCCTGACAACATCACGACGATGTTTACTTTTATTAGGATTTTCAAACTAAGCCATTTTGAAAACGCTTTGCTAAAGTCTCGTGCGCCACCAGGGGGCGCTGGAACCTGATCAAGGTTAATTGCTCATTTATACATGTATATGCAAAAAAAAACAATGTACTTCCCCATGAAGCTCATTTATACAGCCCCAAACAAGACATTGCATTTTACATGAAAATATTAATGCAATTCAATAGTGCATTGCACTGAAATGTTCGCTAGATGGCGCTTCACCCATGCTGACAAAGTGTACGGTTTGAGATAGAACATCGATGTCAACGAGCAATTCCTTCAGTTTCATCGAATGGCAAGCCCCCCCGAATGCCGTAACCCCGGCACGCGCGCGCCCCCTGGTGGTGACCCGCGGCCCGCATAGAAGCGTGGCCGCCATCTTGCTACTCGCACCTGTAGCATCTGCGATGATGAAGTTCACCTCGATATGGCCTAGAAACGAAAAAGCCGAGGGGATGACACCCACCCCTCGTTTGGAGAGTTCCCGAGGAGCCATGTTGTTCGTGCCCGTGGGGTCACCGATTAGATAGCGCCTCGAAAACTAGGCTATAAGGCATTACCTTTTTGCGTCTGAAGATGAAAAACGGCAGCGGCGATGACGAGGGGGTTCCTGGGGGTGACGTCGCCTCTCTCTAACGCGATTAGGGTAATGAGGGGAAAGGGGTTAAGCGCGGCGGCGGCGTAGGGGTCACCTCGGCGCGGGGTGAAAGGGAAGAGGCGCTCGGGGGTGAAGCCTGTTTGGCTCGCGGAGGAAACTTTCTCAGGTTGCCGCATGGGGGCACACGATGAAGGTACTTGTGGTTTTTGGTTTTACGCTTGGGGGACACATTTTGGTTCAAAATTTGAAAGTCAGTGGTACGTGTCAACGCCGTGCTTGGTTCAACGTATGGAAACTTTGTATATAGGTTAAGAGACAGTAGAGAAGACATGGCAGTTCACCTGTATCAATTCCTAAGATGTTGCATGCCCAGGAGCACGTGCTTCGTCACCAAAAATAACTAAACGTTACTTGGAAATGATGGAGGATGA
>JAQGCC010004414.1:0-13205 GCA_034698905.1 Xestoiulus laeticollis | reverse complement strand
CTATAAATGGGAAAATTATGAAATTTTGATCATGTAGTAGCTACAAAAATACTGCATTTTTATCAATTTTTATTTTTTTATTATAACAAGTAGTTTTTTTAAAAGTGTGTATCAAAATTTCCCTCATAGCAAAACATGCAGTTCAGAGTTAGTTCAGTTCCTCCTTAATAACAAGATGTTGTCAGTCTATTATGAGAGCTCTCACTCTAAGAACATAATAAGATTTATAATTTTCAGTTTGAGCTGAACATAACAATGGACTTTTCCATAATCTCATCAGAAATGGGTCTAACTCATACAATGTGATTTTTAATTTATAGATGCCACCTTCTGTAGTGGCAATCATCCTATATTACTTATAGCTTCATGATGCCTTAAGTGCCTATGCATGTGGGGCCCATTAGATAATAGGACAAGCTGTGGGACCCAAGGTGGGTCCCTACTTGGGACCCATTTATAAATGAACTTGTCTGAAACCATATCCTGTCTAAAAGCATATTTACACCAGTCCCAAGATCATAGGCTTTTAGACAAGTTCTACTGTAATCTCATTGGACCTATAAGGATATGAGGAGTTTTCCTTGTGCGTAATTTCCCTAGAAGATTCCTTAAGTGGGTGTTAGCTAAACTTTCTATAAATATGTCGATAATTAATGTTCCTTAAGCTCCCATTTCCTTCTGAACCTAATTAATCATCAGAAACACGAATGTTCCTACTTAAAAGGGTTTAATGCATTGGAAAAGTGCATGGATATCTGCCCTTGGCATGGATTGCTGTGACGTCATATGACATCCCACATCAGCGAAAATGATATATTCCACCCACCAACCATTTTCTCCGAAAAATTCGATGGCCTCCTATTACTTCATTATACATGTGTCCCTTTCTATAGCCATGAATCCTGCAAATAGCAAATAGCAAGTAAGCATCCACTGCCTATCACTCATCAGCAAGCTTCGCTTTGGGTCTTTTTGCAATGGTATTGTGTATCGTACCAACAAACGAAAAAATGTAATTGGAAACTTGTGTTTTGGTGGCCCATATGGATGGAGTATCAAGAAGGCAAAATAAGGAAATACTCTGTGCAAGGCGCTTGGATTTTCTGACACACACTGGCACGAAATTAATTGACAAATACGTCAAGAGTGAGTCAGATCCTGCTCAGACAAACACATTATAAACAAATTCGACTTCGGAGCATTTGCTCATTGCCTCTTTAGTTGAACTTAGAAAGGGCATCTTGGCTTGGACTGGCTAGATCCAATAATGTCTGATTGGAAAATTTTTGAAGATTTTAACCCCGGTTTGGGCCGGTTAGAATTTTGCTAACCTATATGCAACATTGTGTAGCATTTTAAACCATTTGAGACACTTTTTTTGAATTTTAAAGTTTACTTGGGAATATTTTTTGAAAAATGCCACAAGTAGGCTACAATAATTTTAAACAGAGTTTGAAACCATACAAATATCGAAAAAATATATAATAAATATATGCTGAGTCATGCATATAAGTTAAGATAGGATCATGCATAGCAATGCACCACATCAAATTATGGGGTAACCCTTATATGCACTATTGCTTTAAAGTTAGAACCTATAATATATAATAATGACACGTATTTAATAATTGTTTTACACTGTATTCTCTAAATTTCTATATGTAGAACTCGCTAAACGAGAACAAAATTATAACCTAAATTTTCTAACTTAATTTCCTAACTTAATTTTCTAACTAAATAGGGATAATTTGAAAACATTGTAATTTTAAATCAAACTCTGCGAATATGCATGTACAATTTACATGTATGTAGCAATCCAGTGTTTCATTACTTGGTAATTAATATCACAATAAGCAGTAGAAATGTAAAAATAAAATTAAGGTCATTACCTAGCTGCTAAATTAGAACTGAATAACCACTTTACAAAATGAAAATACTATACACTTAAAATCCATTCAATTTGATTTACTAATCGTATCGTAATAAACGACATATTTTCAAAACATTTTAATCTTATAATACTTATTAAATGCAATATTTTGTGTTTCAAACATAGTGTTCATTTTTAATGTCAGAATATAGGTCAGATCGTTCAACGATTCTAATCGAAGAGTAATTTAACTTGGTGACCTCCGAAATCTTTGAACTTATGTTACGAAGTTGAAGTTCAACATTGATAAAAATTCAGATACACAAAATGGATGTCTTTCATTTCTAACCCCTGCGATTACAAATTAAGTGAAGATGTTATTGCAATTATATATAAAAAATGTATTTAGCGGTCCCACATGCATGCAGGAAGAAAGTTACTTTGAAAATATAATTGTTTTTACTTAAAACCTTAATCAATTTTAAAATAATTCGAATTCGTTTTTGGATTAATAAAATCCATTATTAATTAATATTACATTTTATCCATTACTGAAAGATGCGGAAATACATGTAAACCGATAAGGTTTTGCTTTGGGTGCATTTTTTTTTTTGTTGGTCAACCCATCAAAGTCTGTCAAATTTGTGAAATATATAAATTTAATCTAAGTGTAAGAGAAACCCAAATATAGCTACCGATCTATAATTCAGCTCCACTTTGAAGGATTTCTTGATAATAACTGTTCTAATGATAAATAGATATCTAGGGTCATGCAGCACATGTATTTCAGCCTCAATAAATGTATCTGGAAACTATTTAAATACACCCAAATTTTTGGAAGTATAGGATTTCTTGTTGCCATGTCTAGACATGTCACGGGACCCTGAAATAAAATTGGAACGCGATAAAACCACATAGTTTATGGTTTAAATTTCCCAAACGCTTTTAATTTCAGTGCATGGGCTAGATAAAATAATGCATGGTTTCAACCGGTGTATATCCAAAGGTCCCAAGGTGTGGCGTGCATGGTCCAAAAAATATTATAGTCATTTTTTTTTAACGAAATATAAATATTTTTCCTTCTTTATAATCTCTTTTCATGAATTTTATTAAAAATTATGAAGAATATTTTTAGAATCTCGTTTTATTTTTCATGACTCATAAAATTTCAAGACTTTCTGCAAAAAAACGAGGGTTCATAAAACCACGAAAATTTACCCTTTAGATCTATATCAAAGTATATCAAAGTATAGATTTGGTTTAAAAATGGATTCATATCACTGGGCTTCTTCATTTCACTTTATCTAGTGCAGTGAATGAATTGGATCATTTTATTAAAACTACTAAAATGTGTTTTATGAACAAAATCTCCCAAAATTGTATGCTAACAATGTTCTCAAATCCTTCTTTTCAAAATACTAGTAGAAGGATGGTATTATCATACCATATTTATCATGGAATGACGTCCACACTTAAGCTTAAACCACATTTTAGCAACTGTCACATGCAAGGTGCATTAAGCCAGACCATGTGCATATTAATTTCAAAATCTTGAAGTGCATAACTTGAAAAGTACTTAAAAATTGCAAGACTATGTATATGTCTGCATACTTTTTGAGATTCAAGGTCCATCTTGATTTTTCCATATATTATCAAGTGCATTCAATACGAGCTGTCAATTTACTGCCATTTCTTTGTGTGGGACATAGTATGCATTAAGCTTATATAAAAAGTTTTTATTTTTTATACTTTGCCTGAACGTACATTATAAAGGCTAAATTATAAGTACATTTGATGATTTATTACGTTGTAATTTAATACAGTCGGATTTGGACGTGTTTGAAAATAGAAACTGTTAAAACCTTCATTAAGCTTTCATTGTGCTCGAGTTTTAATTTTATGGAAAATGCAGGAATACTTTTTTGTCTTTCAAAATGATTTATAAAATTCAGGGAGAAATGGATATACTTGTCCCCGACTATGCACTGTTGACTTATCCCAACTTCTGGACTATGAATAGACCTTCCTGTGTTGCCCTATAAATTATGCAGATATACACTATAAATAAGTGTTAACCTCGTTTTATTAGATTTGTTTTCTCTGGTAATTTACTTTCGAGACTTTTCTACAGTAATGCACAATGTTGATGTAGACATTAGGATAAACAAGATAAATATTATTAGGAATTTTTTCATCAAAGACTTGTTCATCATCAATATTTTAATTAATAAAATGCAAATACATTTCGTGTTGCTAAATATTAATAAGATTTTAACTCTGAATAGACTGATTTAGAAGATTATATAATACAACAGTTCGTACTCCTAAAGTTAAAATGCATGCATGCATTAATATAATCAATGTAAAAAAATTGCCATTAAGTAAACCTGAACATACGAACTTATGTTCATTTTATGGAATACAGTAAGAATTACGGTTAATTAAACCATTGTTAAACACAGATTTAATTAATGCATGCAAAACTAATATGGAAAATTAATCAATCCATGTATTCATTCAGGCATTGCATACCGATGCATGCATTAAATTCATACACTACATGCATCAAACTAATACAGTAGGCCCCTACATGCATAGGACATTTCTTGCATACAAGTAACAAAAATCAACCTGTTGTCCCAAACTCCGGACAAATTTAATAGACATGTATATACTCCAAAGTTTTAATATATATTGACCATCTTTGGCAAAAAGCCAGTTAATATCTAATCTATCAATGGACTTTAATGGTCCATTAGTACAGTCCATGCTTTCAAGACAGCATTTAAATGGCTGTTAAACTGAATCCGGCATTAGTTAATCAGCAATTTAACCGAACAAATTTTGTCATGGTTAGTACATTTTGTCTTGTGCAGTAATTCGAAACAATATTAATCTCTAACGTTATGAGGTTAGTGAGATAAGTGATGCAAGGTTAGACCCTTGACACGCACTGTTCCCATGATGATTTTTAGTTTAGTCCTGCTGTCATTGACTAGCCTACTCGAATATGATGCATAAATTATGTCCGAAAAATTAGTGCAAACGATTTAATTTAAAACTGTATATTATATCCTACGCATATGGTTCAAAGTGGACGAGTGCTAACATACCATCGTCAGTGTGATCTTCTTCATTGGCCTTAGTAACAACCTCTGATTTAAGTTTGAAGGGCACATCTCCATAACAGCTCATACTGAAAAAATGTTGCTGGACTTTTTATCTGATGCAGTTTGTGACAACTGGGCCAAAATAGGACGTATTTCCAAACGGAACTAAGAAGATAAATCAATTAGAGCCACGAGTCCACGACGAATCCTCTTTTAAATTAATTGCACCAATAACACTGGACATGAAGTCACTACTCACTACAACCGAAGCACAAGAAGTCCATGTGAAAAATGCAAGTTTTTGGCCAAAAGAGGTCAAAAATAGTCACATTTAACGATGATGTTTGACCAGAAGCAGTGTTAAATTCATTTTTTCAGAGTCGTTGAGCTGATTGTATATGTTATAAGAGTGTCTTGCCCTGTCAGGCTCAAGTATGCTTGGAACACTGTCAGCATGTGTGGTAAGGTACACACCGGTGGTATATGGCTTCACTGGCTTAGGCCCACTGCGAGGGGACAGTGCCTGCAGAAGTGCACTCTTGCTAAAAGGATTGAGGTGCATTTGGCAGCATGAATCCCGGAAAAGGACCAATGTGGAGCTACTTGGAAGATTGCCTAATTCGTCCCTTGGTGACCTTATAACCCCTCTACATCAACACCCCCTTGTAATTCGTTAACTGCTATTAAGTTTCCTATCGGATTGGTAGTGAAATGCAAAACGGAGTGCAGGGGCGGGGTGCTTAGTAGCAAACACGTGCAACTAGCAATGATACATTCGTAATCGTGTTTTAGACAATAAAGTTTGGACAATGTGATCGAAAATTCAACATGGGTCTTGAATGTGCATTCAAGAACCCCTGCATTGACACACATGCGGATTATGAAATGTTGAGGGTCTAGCTGTTACTTATGTCACTGTCTTGGCAATATTTCAACATTTTGGACATTATGGACAACATATGGATTTCATTTTAGTGTGATCACGATGCATTTTTCTAAATTTTTATTAAGATGTGTTATTGGACATGAGCTTTGTATAGCTGAGAAAATAACATGGACTACAGCAGTTGTATGCCTACTACATGCATTATATGATTTTAAATTTGGTACAGGCAAAATAACTATTATTCGAGTTTTCAAACTAATTTTTTTAGGAAATGTTATCGATATAACATCATTCATACATGGGCAAACTTTACAATCTTAAGAAATTGGCGGTCATGCATCACATAAGAAGCACGTGTATTTTAATTGATGATATGCCTTAATATTTAGTTAAAATTATTGAAGATAAAATTATATCTGCAGAAAAAACATTGTTAAGTAAAACAAGCATTTAAAATGAAGATAAAATTTAGTTTAATCTTCAGGTAAACATTAAAAAAAAGTCCATGCATGTGCTTATTAGTTTCTATAAAACTTACCTTATCGTGCTTATATTGTTGTAACCCTTTCAACTCCTCGTCAAACAAATATTGGGAGTTTATTATTTGTAGACAAGTTTTCAAAGGCATGATTTCATGTCAAGTTTTGTTGAAGATGCAATATTTGGAAGAGAATCCGTCGCCTGACTCCACCGGGCTATCAAGCACCCCATGCATGTTTTCCAAATAGCGCCTCGTTGCATCTGCCAATCATCGTCGTACCTAGAATGGGCGGGACAAAATGCACGTGAGTCTGCTGGCCTAGCTTACATTGGTCCAACTTGAGCTCCTACTTAGTTGGCACTATTACCGAATTCGTTTCAATTTGATAAATATACGAACACGGTGAGGATTATATTGGTCTGTTTTTAGGCTATTTCAAGTAACTGTTAACACTGTGTTCGAGCAACCTACATGTACATGTCTTTTCTTACATTACATTTTGGTAAATGATTCACTTTGGGGCCTGCTTGTTGATGGGGTTCCTTAAAATTGCAACGTTAACATTTCGTGAAATACTCATTTATATATATTTTTTGTTTCAATTCGTCAACATGCAGTTTTAAAGAGGTTTTCATGTTTTTATATAACCTACAATTGTATATAATGTGTATACAGTACGTATTACCATATTGTTTAATGTGTGTACAAGTTGTAGTATACATGTACTAGCTTAATTTATCTACATTGGAATATTTTGTAAATATTATGTTTCATTGTTTGAGAATTCCAAAGAAAATATGCATTTTAAGTTTTGTGATAATTTGCAAATGGCCTACATGCATGTTGAGAATTCTAAACAAAATCTGCATTTTTATAATTTTAAGAATTAAATAGGACAAAACTTCTTAAAATTATTAAACTACGTTAGCAGATATGCACTATCTTATAGTACTATATAAGTATTGATTTCGTTTTTTTTTTAAACTAATTAACGGAAATAAATTAAAGCTAATTGGAATGAATGCGTGCTTGAGATAGCATTGACATCAACACAGTATATGTTTCTATCTTGTACCATTTCTGAATAAAAATGCATGTTATATTTTGATATACATTGCATTTTATTTAGTTTACTCCTATGTATGAAATAATTTAAATGCTTATAAAAATTCAGAATTATACTTTTTTTCTCCGACTATCTCACAATTACCCATGTGTTTCTTAATTTTGTTGAATTATAATTACCGATTGTAATGTACCAATTCATTACTGTATAATGTAGAATCTACTTCCAATTCTTGTAAAGGAAATTTCTAAAATTCAAATGGTGAATATTGGTCACCAAATTAGTTTTATGGATCCAAGATCAAAGTTTCTTTCTTTATTGCCATGCACGAGTGATGGTTGTAACAACGCAATATTAATCTGGCACTTGGCAGTTAATTTCCATACATTTGATTTAACTTAATCATTACTGATTACTGTATATGTTATATGTTTAGTTCAAAGTTGTACATTTTAAGGTCAAACATAACCCGCACACCCTGTGTGCAATTAATGGTTAAGCTCTTATCGTGTAACTTAATATTCATGTGTTAAATGATGCATCATTTATTCAAAATTTTATTATAAAAAACTCCAATGAATTTGAGTTTGAGTATTTATAGGAAGTGTCACAAAACTTCTTCTCTGAGGTAAAAAAGGAAACATATATAATTATTTCATCAACTAATGATTTGACAAAACATCAAGCTGGACAACATTAAAATTAAGCCTATATGAATTGACCACCTATTGTCACTAAATACCTAAAACATACCAAGATAACATTTTTGTTAAACATGTTTATAAGTGCTCTTGTATGTTGTTTATCAACTCTGACGTCACAAACATATTTATGGATTAATTTTAATGACGTCATCTGGACCATTGTTGCTAACCTGGTACTAAGGCCGGAATTCATAGTCGTATAAGTAGTACTTATTTGTATACTTTTAACACACAAGTAGTGCTTATTTGACGACTATGAATTCCGGCCTATTAAAGTATAACTCCAATGTTAAATTACCAAATACATTTTATAATTTATTTTCTGGTCATTTTTTTCTGTTTTAATTCCTGATATGAAACAATGGCACCCGCAGAGTATCAAAGTCGCAATTTTCAGTGAAAATTGACGTCATTATTTAGAAACTCTGACGTCATGCACTAACATCTTAATAGATTAATTCTAATGACGTCATCGATCTGGACCATTGTTGCTAACCTGATACCGATCATACCTATAGTTCCAATGTTAAATTGTCAAACTACCAGTACGAACATATGATTATGCGATTATTACTTAGAGATTTTATAACTTATTTTACGGACATTTGTTTCTGTTTAACATGGCACCAAAATCACCATTTTTTTAGAGAAATTGACGTCATATTTATGATATTTAAGGCTTATTACCCTCTGGAGCAAGCACTATACCTGTAATGTTAAATTTTTAAAAAGTAATTTTCTCCATTAGTTATAAAAATAAATTAATGAAAAAATGGCTCAATACTCATCACATTTTGGTGGATCCAGTTAGCTATTTTTTAAAAATGTATTTTCTGTAGTTATTTTTTAAATAAATGTTTTTTGAGAGGTTGTAGTATGATCATTTGGCCACTAGGGGGCTGCACGTGTCCCATCAAAGGCACCAGAATTTAATTTCAAAAAAACCTTTATTTGTAAAAATAACTAGACGAAATACATTTTTTTAAATAGCCAGCTGTATGCAAAAAAATGTTATGAATAGGGAGCAATTTTTTTCTTTAATGTATTTTCATATCTTATGGAGAAAATGACTTTTGATTAAATTTTAACATATTGCATGTATATGCATAGCATATGCAGGTATATAGGGACTGCTCCAGAGGCTGTGTCACATTATCACATACATATTTATAAACAACATAGTACCAATGTTAAATGAGCTTAAAATACATGTTATTTTATAATATTTATAGAGTTCAGATAAGCTCATAACTTCAAATTGAGTCTCAGATGTAAATTAATTTTTTTTTTTTGGTTTGGTAGTGTAATATGCTAACATTTCCCAACAGATGGCAGCAACTGTCTGTGTTACACAGTGGCCTATGTTTCCATGTCCGAATATGCATCCTTTGAAGAAAGCTTCTTGGTTACCATGGTTGCCTAGTTAGAACTTCTGGTTGTAAGCAAGGAGGAATGGGTCGTTTATTTTGTTATTTTTGAAAGATTTTTAATAGTAATCATGATTTTAATTAGCATCTCATTCCTATAAAACGTTGGTTAATTAATTTCTTTTAAAACCCTATACTAAATGCAACGCTTAACGATAACAAAACTCATAAATAGGCTTCCAAGTGGAACATAACCACCGAAATGAACTCTGAATCTTCTGTTATTCCATGCAGATTTTTAGTTATCACGGCACATTTTGTCACTGCAGTTTCTATTTTGCTGTCGAGGGTGAGCATTTATATCTCGACTAACATTATTTATACATTATGTACATGTGCTTTCATGAAAGGTCACTGATTGACACTTGTAACTCTCGATTATAGGATGCTAACGTCCAGGCATGTTTGCCATTGCAATATTCGGATAGTGAATATCACGCTAAAGATGTACAGTGAGTTTTGATAGTTACGTTTTTGGTCATATTTTTAAAAATGCAACACAGCAGCATATACACAATAACTATAGCCTACAAATTGAGGACCCGCTATAGGCTACACAATAACAAGTCGTAGTTTCACGTTATGAGTGGATTATACAAATGCATGAATTTTCAGAAATATGTGTGTTTAGTTTAATTCATTTCGCGATTTCCAATTGAACCATTTTTCCTTCCATGTTCCTTTACATTTCCACTTGCTTTACAGATTAATCGTCGGTCTTTCGCTCGCAATTGCACTCATAATCTTCGAGTTACTCGGCTTTCTGTTTGGGGTATCCATGTTTGCTCCTATGACATCATTGATCTGTATCCTTTATATTACTTTTCATCTTGAAACATCTTTGAGGATGTCAGTTGTTCGTTTGTTTGCTGGTTTTTAACCTTGGTCTATCAAGGCTTCATATTTGAAACTAATACTTGACTCTGGTCTGTAGGGCCTACTAGCTGTTGCACTGCTGATTTAGTTTGGAAAAAGTTTGATAATTTCTTTAAAATATTGATTTAAGTTTTAATCAACAAAGATTTGATTTACACATTCATATGTTTTGGATGTTTTTTTGAAAAATGTATTAATTCTGCTCTGCATAAGACCGGTATTATAGCTACATGTAGCGTCTAACATAATAAGTTTTAACCTTAATCAGTACCCTCAGCAATTATTTTTCATGCGGCTGCTTGCATTTCACTTTCCTATTTCGTTTTCGATGCCTGGGATTGTGATCTGTATTGGTGGATATTTGGTTTTTGCAGTATTTTACCTGCGCTTGCGGAAATGTTTACAATGATCCAGTTGATGGTTTTTAAAAAAGGAATGTGAGTCTCTTTCTTAGAAAATATTAAAACTCAGGAAATTGCCATAGTGTTGTTCAACTTTGCCTAATTGCAAAGGAACTACATGTATTCATTTATTACACCATTATTTAAATACGCTTGTATGCAATATTGACCCTCCTTTTGTGGACATGACAACAGTGCGGTTGTCATGGCAATAAACAGTTTACACCTGAAATTTGTTGTCCAATCGCATTCTCCATCAATGTCACGTGCTTCGCTTAGTAACCAAACTTAGTTGTGTTAGTGGCGAGCCGTTACGTGATCAATAAATTTTGGAGGGAAAATGTCCGTTTCGCCTTACGCACCCTTAATATTGGGGATGTGTGTTTGTAATTACGTGTTCTAAGGCTATAAGTGTGAGTCATCAGGGATAAAGAACCTGTTTTAGCGGAATTAGCTTGACCAGCATTCCCGGAATTTGGAAATGTGCGATGGGATGCCATTTCCTCCAAGGTTTCGTATGGGCCGTTCGTTCCGAAATGCCCGAGCTCGAATTTGCCGTAAAGGATTTGCATTCCAATCTGTGCGTTTCTGTGGAGTCCGCGTTAATTTAACCGAGGATCGGTCGTCGTATCGAGATTTGGCATTTTGAACCGATGCTCCAAAAGTGGTTTTCTATGCATTGCGAGCGAAAATGTAAGATTTTAGCAAACTGGTTTGCTTTTGTAAACCTATTGTAAATAGGTAAAGCATAAAATATCACTTTATGCTTAACTTATACGACTTTTTTGATCTTCCCCTTCAGAATTATTTTAATTTTATGCAATTATTTGGTTGGGTATCAGTGCTTTTTAATTTTTTTTATTAGATTTAAATAACTCATACAAAATGGATTTTTATAACTGAATAAGCAAAACTGTCCAATTTGTAACTAGAAAAAAAAAATGAATAATAAATATGAGCGGAAAGCGTAAGCCGTTTTTGCATTCGCCTAAAGATAGTAGTAGCGATGAAGATAGCAATGCGTGCGAAAGATCTTCGAGTAAGAAGGGCGATTTCGTCCAAAAACAAGGTATTCCTAAGACCTCATCCGCTTGTGCCGATTCGGATGCTTACGACGACAACGTCGCTAGTCCGAGCGATAGCAGCACGGCTTCGGAACCCGTATACATAAGACCACCCGGATACAAGTATCACGGGCAACAGATTACGGTGAAGGGTTTACCTAGCAAAGGCAAAAAGAAAGCACATTTGAGCACGGATACAGAAGTATTGAAATCCAAATATCCATTTCCATTGTTGGGATCTCTGAAAAGCAAAGTATCAACGAGTTTTACTGGGTTTTCTTCTTCTTTAAACGATCCTTCTAATGTGAAGACTGCCAGTGTCCTGTCAAAACCAAAACCTAAAAGAGGTAAGTGTATTTTAATTAAAAAATATTAGTTTTGAAATTTGAGTTTGGCTTGCTCTTAAAGTGAGACTTTTTTTAATATATAATCTTAATTTTTATCACGTCTTATTATATACACATACATGCTAAAATCACTGAAATAAGCTTTTTAAAATTTTTAAATATAATGTTTAGTTTATTTGTCTATCCAGAGATGGCACTGCTTGTTATGGTGCAGGAGGTTAGGGTTCAATGCATCAGTAGCTGATTCATTTGGTATAAAAGTTCCTATTTTTTAAATATTTGTTTTATAAGTTATTTTAAACAAATACGAGTTTTCAATTTACCCAATATTAGTTCCAAACTGAAAAATATCGAAATTATTAACATCTCCATGTATATTTTCGAAATATACAGTAAAGTATGGCCGTTATATTATTATAAATAAAAGAAATAGATTTGAACGATTTAATTTAAAATTGCATTTTAAATTAACGGATTTAATGAAAACCTTTTTTGCGCCATAATCTTTTGACAGTCTGGTGAATCTCATATTCCCACGTACACCCAGAACAATACTTGTATATTTAGGAAATGAAATACAATCAATTGAATTATACCAAGCATTGCAATTCAGTTTATAAAATATTAAAAACACCCAATCCCTGGATCTCAAAATTTGTACCTGAATTTTTTTCAAACGAAATTGTTTCTTCTTCTATTGTGACTTCAACATTTGTAATTTAGTTCAAATTTTTTTTTAATCCTGAATATTGCAAAGATGAAATGCATGTTTTGGAAACATCAACAAGTAAAAATTTCTGGAATAAAGCAAATCAATATCTTCTGAAAATAGTATTTTTCGACAGCGGCGTAGCGTGGCCTTTTGTCACCCGGGGCCGACCAGAAATTTTCCGCCCCCCCCCCCCTCTTATTTTAAGGGGTCATACGAATGGGGCGCAGGGCGCTAGCCACCCTCTAGGGCCATGGCCGCCCC
>JAQGCC010004413.1:0-13209 GCA_034698905.1 Xestoiulus laeticollis | reverse complement strand
AATTATATAGTAATAGCATTGCTATTTTCTGAATGGTCAGGATGAGAAACAATTATGTAAACCTATATGTTGTCTTAGAGCATAGCAAATATTTGATATTCATATGAGAGTAAACCTGATTTTCAACGACAACTTTGCTTTTTTTTTATTTTAGTTGTTGATTTCTGCTTGACTAGAGCACAAGTTTGCGATCCTGGTTCAAACTATAGCTATCTTTCACTGGAATGGGCTTCTAAAGCAAATTGCATCCAACGCAAAGGTATTTATCACTTGAGTTTCTAGCAACACATTGTAGGGAATCTTTTTTTATAGTCGACGCCGATGGTTGATGCAGTGGAATTTTTTGTAAGATAAAAATTCCTTAACTGTTACTGGTGGCACTTTCGAATTAGTTTTAACATAGGTCCCATGTAGATCCTCAATGCTCTCTGCACATTAAATACCTCGAGATTGCAAGTCCCTTCCCTTTCAGGCAAAATTTCCAGATTGGTGAAGGAAGGCTCTTTTCCTGACGTTGGTGTTTAGGGACCCCATGCTTAGAAATAGACCAACATTGGAAATCAAAAAAAATCATCATTTTCTATAGCAATGGTCCACAAACCACTTGCAGAACACTGGTGCTCAGTGAAGCCACTTCAAGTGTTCCGCACAAAAAAAAAATATCTGCATTTAGCATTCCCGACTTCAAAAAGTTTGAGAAGCACTGTTCTATGGTATACACCTAAACATGAGAATAGCACAAATCATTGGGACCAAACCAAAAGTTTTGGTATTTGCAGGTTGAGCTAAAGTGATGCCCATACCCACTGTGCTAACTGTGAGTTATCACTACTTCCAGTGTCATCGCTATTTACAGGTTTTGGTATATTCAAATTGGCCTACTTTAATCACGTAGGAAGTATCTTTTGAGCACGAAATCATTTTTCGTTTTACATAATTTTGGGGCAATTGAAATGCAAATGTTGCTTGCTGCTGAAAATATCTGAAAACAAGAATACTATGCAAGGGGTTTCCTCCCCTCTTTTCCGTCGTAAACGATCTCACTGACGAATGTTCAGCAGAATTGTTTGATCCTCTTATTTATTGTAAAAAAAACGAGAAAATATTTCTAAACAAATCCGTCGTGTGCATCAATTTCAAATGGATGTGATTTTATTAATCCATTCGACATATTTTATTTTGAGACATTAGTTGTTGATGCTGAAATATCAAATCTGCCTCTTTCTACAGGTCGTGCTGGTCGTGTTGACCATGGTCGAGTTTATAGAATGGTTAACAAAGAGTTTTATGAGATTCTCCCAGAGTATGGGACGCCAGAAATGAAAGTAAGTTTATTTCTTTGGTTTGATCTGAAATTCTTCTTCATAGATGTTTCCTATTTCATGTTTTTATCTGTGTAGCGATGCCCTTTGGATAAAGCAGTTCTTCATGCTAAAATTCTCAATATGGGAGAGCCCAAGGCCATATTGGCTTTGGCTATGGATCCCCCTAACTTATTTGACATTGAGCGAACCATTTTAATGCTCTTGGAAGTAGGAGCGCTTGCAGCCAAATTCAACGAGCGGGGCATTGTTTGTGCTGATGATGGCGACCTCACATATCTTGGGCGAATCATCGCAAAATTACCTATTGAAGTGCACCTAGGAAAACTTGTCATTCTTGGACACATTTTCGGTTGCTTAAAGGAGTGCATTATCATTGGTGGGTCTTAGTTTTTTCTTAAAATTATTGGTGTTTTATTAAAGAATGCTAGGGTAAATTCTTTTTTGCCACATGGAGCTTCGGCTCTTTAAAATTTAAGGTTATATAATTTACAGTTAACAGGCAAAAGTACTGATAATTTAGTTACATGTTACATGATGCTTCTACTAAGTTGGTAAAAAATAACCGAGCAGTGATAATATTTTGATTGAACTGTTTTAAAATTTAAAATGTGAAGGTTTATCTCATCCTTAATGATGTTATAAATTTTATATTTTAAAATCCTGAATTTTAAGAAAATGATGCGTATTAGCGAAAAGCGTTCCACAAATTTTAATGTATTTCAAAGTTTTCATCATTGTAGGGATAGATTCTATGACCAACTTAAAATATTTAGGTCACTTAGCGAATGAATTTTATTTTTTTTTTTTGGAAATTATTTAGCTGCTGGCCTGTCCCAAAAGAGCATTTTTTCAAGACCATTTGCAGACCCTCTCAAAGCTTATCAGTAAGTGTTAATTCTTTTCGATTGTTAAACGCATTAAACTGTCCATTCAGGAATTTGAAGCCAGTCTAATATGTTGAATTGATGTTATTTAGAGCAAAACTTGATTGGGCTCGTGGTTCCTTCAGTGATTGCATTGCCATCTATAACGCGTATGAGGTAAGATAAGGAAATGTTTTTAACTCAACTTGATGTACTAAAAAGTTTTTTGTTAAATCATAAGTGATGTTGGATAATATATTTTCCAGTTATGGAGTTTGCACATGAAAACTAAATACTTTGACAGACCTGGAGGTATGACAGAAAAGAAATGGGGAGCCAGGATGTTCCTGCAAATTCGCAGGTTGCACGAAGTGGACCATTTGGTAACCGAAATAACAAGACGTCTCGATCATGTCAATATCTACCCATCCACGAAACAGGAATGCTTGGACGCTGAGAGATGTTTGCTCCTAAAGGTTGTGCAAGAGTACATTAAATTTGTTTTATAAGCTAATTAAGTGTATTTATACCGACAATTGATTTTGGAAAAACCTTATTGTTTTAGATCATCATTGCTGGTGCGTTTTACCCGCATTATTTCACACAGTCCCAATTGGACGAAGTAATGATTGCAAAAGATGTGTGTGGTTGTGACCCAAATTCAACTATCGTGGTGAGTAAATATGACCTTTTTGTGGTGACTTGGTCAAATCCATCATATCGAATGGGCGTAGTTCTATTGTGTGCAATCTCTTTTGCCAAGTAGAGATGCTTTGTGCTACCTTATGGACTATTTGATTCAAACTGGACACTAATGTGCTGTCTTATTTTAAGCTTTCGGGGTTACCAGCTGGACATGGGATGCTGTATACCAATGCTATTGAAGAAATGCTATTTCCATGTGGCGAAAAGATGACTTTCAGTTTTGAAAATACAAAGTAAGGTTATTGCATTATAACCTTTTTAAGCCAAGATAAAAAAAATTAAGATAGACTTTATAATTCAAATTATTCAATTTCAGGGCATATGTTTCTTTCAATTCCTCAAAAGCACCAACATTTTTAGAAGAGTCCAAGTTCCTCCCTCCTCAGCAAATGCCAAAAATTCCGATGGAATTGTACTATGCCATAAAAATGAGGTAATTAAAGGCAGATATATAGTCGATTATTGAAGCGTCTATGGCTTAAATGCTTAAAGTAACCTGCATGTACAGTGTATACATTTGCTACATTAATGATTGTCAAATATCTAGGTTGGCACAGATTCCGCTTAAACTGAGATTAATGAGCCCTCAAGATGCAACCAGACAGTTAGAACAATTGGGTATTTCGAGTCGCCATGGAGATGGCGTACTTTCTGTTTTCCAGACAGGTGCGACAGCTTCTACTTCAGCCGAACAATCTGTTACTGAAGATACTGTAGATGATGGTGATACTGGTGATACTGGTGATACTGGTGATGATGATTGTCCGGTTCCCAAAATTGACTTGAGACTCAAACAGCTCCGTACACATAGGTAATGTTGAAGTTAACTCAAATTGTACGTGCTAATTTAAAGTAGCGCATGTTGCAAGCGCTTCTGACATTATTTTTGTACTACTTATCTATTTTGCATGTATGGAGGTGAATTATCGTTTTAAAAGTGTAATGATAAACTCGAATTCTCAAATAGACCCCACTGGTTTTTTTAAAAATAAGGAACATTGACCCAGGGTTTATTTAAGACCGGGGTTCATTCGAGACCCTGGGGATTCTTATTTTTATTCTGTCATACAGAATATTATATATCGCACAGGTATTTTAATCGCCTAATATTTTAATAACAAGAAGAATCCGCTATGCACTTTTGTTTTTGTTTGTTGATTTTTTACGTTGACCTATTTCTGCACACGAGGGCTAAACACCAACGCCAGGGAAAGGGCCTCCTTCACCTCCATGGGAATTTTGCCTACGAGGGGGGACTTCCATCCCCTCTCGAGGGCTTTTTAACGTGCAGAGAGCAAGGGGGATCCACACGGAACCTTGGTTTAGACTCTCATTCGAAAAAGCCGCCACTTTGGGAATTTCGCCCTTTAGAAAAATTCCCACCGACCTCGACCGGGGATCAAACCCCACACCCTGGGATCGAGAGGCAAGCGCGCAACCACTCGACCGTCGGCGCCGGCCCGCTATGCACTGCATGAAGCTATCAGAAAATATTAGGCATGAGCATTTACTAAATTTCTCTAATAACCTGGGGTTCATTTGAAATTGCGCTTGTGAACGTCCCAGGGATTATTCAAGGCTTTATCGGTTGTCGAATTTTGAAGACGTGTATCATATTAATGCAAAGTCGGATTTATTATTTGTTTCTAGAATCAGCACAGTATCGCATTCAAGCATTCAACAAGTGGAACTTCCCGGCTTGCATGAATCCATCATTGAAATATTCGTTTCTCATGTCATCGATTGTGATAATTTTTGGGCTTATTATTCGTCGCGTGAACATTCCGAATCTATGGAGAAAATAAGAAAACTGATTGTTGCTAACCGGAAAATGCATGATAAGGTAAGAGTAATTGGTGTTCAAGCAGTTACACTTCTCAGTCATTTATGCCATTATTACATGTAAAAAAAATTAAAATCGTATGTTATCTCTAAGAAAACTTAACATATAGTAATAAAACGGTGCCACACATGCGGAAATTTGCAAATACCATTCAAACAAAAAACCAGAATTACCCGCGAGTGTTCGTAAAATAACGATCACGTATGTGCAAAAACGTCTTTTGCTGAAGTACCGAATTTCCCCCAAAAATGCCCTTTCCCTGGCGTTGGTGTTTAGCCTTCAGTTACAGAAGAGAGTTCATCAAACAAGCAATCTGGCACCTTTCCCCCTGCCGCATGTCATTGTAAATGCTGACTGTAGGATGATAAATTGAATTGAATTGATTTTGGTCAAATGACAGGAATTGCAAAACATTTGTGCAAGTATTTGGAAAGAGGTGAACCGGCCATCCACACTATGTGGAAATAGACAAACTTTAGTTTGACATTCGTCGAATGTTGCATGAGTGGTCCCGTCTTTAGACAAAGATTTCTCGATTACATACCGGCAATTTTGTCATATGTAAAATTCCACAAATTTGATATAAGAAAAATTATTATTAATCCTGCATTTAAAATATTTCTAAAGCTGACTTTTTTTGCAGCCAATTTCCGGCCCTCTGACACCTGGCAAATTATGCTTAGCGAGATATCAAGATTTGAACCTTGAATACTACAGGGCACGTATTGATTCGATCAGTGCAGGCAGCAAAATTGAAATATTTTACGTAGATTATGGTAATACTGAAACCGTATTTAAAGACGATTTGAGAGCAATTGACGAAGACAAATTCCCCGACTTGATTTCAATACCTATGCAGGTGAGTGTTTATAAATGATCGGTTTATTGTTCGTACCTCTGCACAAATATAATTGGGTTTTTTCTTGATAACAGGCATTCCGCTGTGCCTTATCTGGAATTAAACCATGTCCTACTAGATGCAGTGCAGGTGTTTGGAGTAAGGATGCCTACAGAATGGTTTTGAGCAAGGTTGATCAGAAGACCGTCCATGGAAGTGTAAACAAGATTGCATTATTTTCCAAAATAAGCCAGTTTATTATTATCTAATATTGCTTTGTGACAAATGCTGAGTTTGTATTGTAAATTAAGGTGTTCTCAATTCTGATAATTTTTACTGGAGAATCAACAAAATGATATTCAATTTGTCATTTTATTTAAAAGATTTTGCATTATTTCAGTTTTGAAATTAATCTAGTAATCCGTTGCAAGCAATTTTACAAATTTTACCTCATTTTTTAGGTTTATTCCGTTGTTCATGGAATAGTGCGTCTTGAGATTATCTATAAAGATAAAAAGAACAAGGACCATTCTCTAAATGAGGAATTAAAGGATGAGCATTTTGCCGAATTTGCAGAAGAGGATTATCTATCGAAAGTAAGTGGATGATAGATTTTTCTGTATTCAATCACATTCCGAAGTGGAAGTTGATATTTAATTTACAAATGCTTGATTTGATTTATTTTATTTGATTGTTCACTGTTATCTATTATGTATTTTATTGTCTTATAGCAAAATTATGAAATCCGACAAAAAGCTCAACAAGATTTAACTTTTGAAGATTTTGAAAAGCCTAAAGGTCTTAATTTATCTCAATTGCTGAACAATAATGATTTAAAACTCATGACTCAAGGTGGCCGTATGGTATGTCTAGTCTTTTGAATTTAAGCGATTTCATTCCGTTCCGAACGACTTCCATTTCTTAATTGATTTCCTTCGTTCTTGCATTTAGATTACGGTTCATGGCCCTCATTCTCCCTTGGAAATGTCCTTTTCCAAATTGGCTTATCGTTGTTTCCATTCTGTGCGCATTGCTCAAGACAGCGTAAATTCCGTTGCATTGGATTATGCCCCCAAAGATATACATGCACGATTGCTCGTAGCCAGTGACATCACTATGACTGCAGGATGTGATAGAATAGTGGCGCGTGGTACAACGCTCTTTCCAAATATCCATGGTCTTCTTTCACTAATTGTACTCATGTTTTCACCCAAAGTGGAGTTAAGGTAATGCTTTATTTTTCAATTAAGATTTTGGGAATTACATGTGCTGCACTTCAATGTTATGCAGGAAATGTTTAGTGAAAACTAGCCAGGCTATTATTACAATGGTTAAAATTTTTTTTTTATGGGTTGGAATCATTTAATTTAAAAAATTGAATTTTAAGCCACATCAATTAAATACGGTACAACTTGGTAAAGTGACCACCTCTGTATAGTGACCATATATAAATTAGTTTTAGTGCATGCATGTATGTTATCCTTCAAAAACATTCTCTGTAAATGATAGTTACCTTTATACAGTGATCGAATTTGACTATTTTTTTTGGGTTGGTCACCTTTAGCAAATTTAATTTACTGTATTCATTTTTGGAAAAGAGTGTTTTATTAAGGAATATTAGTCTATTTTTTAAAAAGTCATAAAATTAAATGCTTTCTACCTAGTTTACATTTGTAATAGAGAAAAACTAAGTTAGTATTTTACCATCTATTTTTTTGAAAAAAGTTAGCGTTTGAAATGTTTTATTTTTTTAAATTTTTTTTTGCTGTTAAAGAACCGACCGTGAAAGGCGTAGGTACACAGGGGCACTTTGTGGATTGGGGTATCAACCTCGTACAGCTGTTCCATTGTTAGAAGACCATGACATGGAATTGATATTTGACACCCAATTCACCCAAGAAGATATCATATTGGTTGGTTTTTCATTTTTTTAAACTTTATATAAGATAATTTGTTATCAAAATGGCGTGTTTATTTTTTTCTGAAAAAATTGGGATTTATGAGACTGCGAGGGTTGGTGGGGTTGTTCAAATTACAGCATTATATAGACTTGAATTTATCATGGGTGCATTGTATTTTCAATTAGCATATTATTCAAACCACGCTTTTTACTTTTATTTAATTGTGAAATTACAGTAAAGTGTCTGTAGTGTTCATTTAGATTAATATTCTTTCTAATGGCACTGAGGTTTTAATTTTCTTATAGATAAACCAAGTACGGATTGGTATCAACATGATGTTGGGATCCAAAGATGACTCAATAGATATTGATTGTAGAAATATTCATAAAGTTCAGAGCAAGTTGAAGGATCAAATATTCAAGTGAATATAAATTTATTCGTGATTTATGTTGTTCCAATTTTTTTTTCTGTTAAGCACATCACTTGGGATGTCTTTTTTTTAGACTGATTGCACGTCCGAGAAAACCTGTCGAGCCAAAACCTTATTCATATCCTGGGCGTTGGAAAATGATCAACAAGTCGCTTTCTTTGAATCCTGAGTTGGATAACACCGAGGCCAACGTGTTGCACGTTCTTCCTCTAATATCAGGAATTGCACTTGATGAGCTACCAGTCAAAGAAAAAGATCCCCCTAAAAATGGTCATACAAAGGAGGATGCGGAAAGTTTGTCTGGCCACGTGAGATTCTTGCATAAAATCGCTTCAAGGTATGCAAAATTATTTAAACTTACTAATTGAGTTAAATACGATTTATATTAATGATATTATTAATGGTTTCATAGCACATTAAAAAGCAGTCGCAAAACTCGACCATTATTTCATCCAGTACGAATGATGATAAAATCAATTTTGTTGTGTTCTGTTTAGTTGGTAACTTCTATCATGTTTAGCTTCAGTGTCTGTCTTGCAACTACTGATTAAGATATGCAGTGAAACTTCGATTAATCGTCAGGGTTGGGACCGGATTGTCACGGTTAATCGAATAATTGAAATTTTAAAATATTCTGTCATTTTCCTTTGTTTTCGAGGCTAATACTTTGTGAGGGGCGATGCTTACTTAGTTCGCCATTGTTAACTTCAGGCAAGAGTTTATTACACTCATAAAGGGGATGAAGGACATGAAGGACAACCGATAGTGATTATACTGTAGTTTTTGTTTTTTTGTTTTTTTGTTTTTTTAATATGGTAATATTGTATATGGCCATTTAGGTAAGGTTGGTCATTGACTTTTTTGTCACGAAATTGTATGCATTTTTATTTCATTTTGGTCTCTGGACGGGCTATATTACAAATTCGCTGCTTTGTTTGATTCCATTTCTTGTTTTTAAATTTCAGATCCCAGAAGGAACAGAAAGTCACTTGTCTATTGTGCAATGATACCTTTCATACTCCTTGTGAACTGCTATTGCACTTGAAGTCAGAAAACCACAGGAAAATTGAATTAGCCATTTTCAAAAGGCTGTGAGTTGGGTAAGTGCAGTACAAGGATCTATTGTTTGTTTAGAATCTCTATTAGTTTCAGCTGTTAAGCGAACAATATTTTAACCATGTGTAAAGTTCTGCCACATTGTTTATGTTGCTACATGTGGTATACACATATGGAGCTTTCAAAATAAGAAATTGCAATACTTTCTACAGGCTTTCAATACTAGCCTAGTTTTCTTCATTGTTCTCACTGCTTTTTCATTATGATTACTGCTGTTTTTTTTTTAAATAAACATTTAAGACGGAATTTGTTAGTGACTTTTAATAAGCGAAAATAGTTTAACACGTCGCCATTACAATATTTTTATCATTTTTTCCGCTCGGTTACATATTGGAGCGTGAAATATTTCCAAGTTGATAGAAAACAAGAAAAAAACTTGAAAGATGAAAGATTAGTTAAAAGTTCATTCACAGCAGAATTAAATGGATTTCTAACCAGAGGTAGAAGCCAAAAAAAATATTATGGAAAATTATTATTTTCAATTAAAAATTCTTGAAGTTGGCTAGAGCAATACGATTTTATTGCTGTTTTATGTTGTCATTCGTCTTCTTCGATCTGCAAATTAAATAATATAGTTTATAAATATTATTTTATATAGAAAATAAGTTAATCATTACCGGCTAAGCTCTCAATTGTCTTTGTATGGTGATTTGGTTCTGCATTTTCCTTGAATTTTTTAAGTACCGCAAATGCGTGATTAAACTCCCGTCTCGAAACTACCCCTGGTTATCCGCAACGGGTCTCGAATAATCTCCTGATGTTAGGGGAATTCCCTAATGCTTGTTTCGTGTGAACGCCTCACAGCGTATGTATTATGGGATACCCCTAGCTAGCTTATTATTGAAATATCACTGGTAAGTTTTTATCGTTTTTAATTTTTTGATACCGACTTTGAGGGATAAATATAATAAACTCCAGGTCCAAGTTTCAAACTTAAATAAACCCCTATTTATTTTTTGAGTATTTACGGTATCAAAGCAACTTTTGTTTAGATTGCTCAGTCCTAGGAGTTATTTCCTATCATAACACATCGTAATGCTAACACAAACTTGATATGTCGTACCGTCATGTATGGATTATTTACATAATCGGCTTAACTTAAATTTAAAAAGTTTACACTACACTTCATTCCTCAATTAGAGAATCAAAATCCTAGTTTTTCATCACAACATATACTCGTTTCTTATCTTAACTTCTCGTAAAATCGTCCTTCTAAGAAAAGATTCAGTTAACTTACCGAAATTGATTTCGATCGATATTCGACGTTTTCGTCATATTTAAAGGTTTCTTCATCTGGCTCCTCTACTTTCGGTTCTAGATTTCTATCTGAAAATCAAAGCAGCGTTTGATAAATGTTAATGAGTGCGAGGATGGTAATGAGCGAGAAAGGGAGAGGGAAAGTTGTAAAAATGGATGGGGGATACCGTATAACCATGTGTGTATTAACCGTGCATGCTGTATGTAGTTTCTAGAGCTTCATCGAGAATTTGTTCGTCGTCAGCTGCGAGACTTTCGGCGTCGACACTCAAGGGTCTCCCATTGGCCGATAACGTCTCCTCGGCGTTATCCCCTGTCAGTGCCGACCCCGCTTCGGCATTCTCATTGGTGGATGCCGAAACATCGATCAACTCGTCCACTCGCTCAGTGCTCAAACGGAAAGATTCAACATTGTTCCCTTTTGCACACACCACCGTGTCCATACCTTCTTCGAGCGAAGGTTCCTCCGTGGTGACAGTTGGCGTTACAGTGTCCTCCTCTGCTTCGTAGTGATACTCTTGATCTGGAATCGCATTGTCGGACGCTGATAGAATGATCCCTTTTCTCTCACTCGGTAATTCCACTTCCACAATATCTTCGGCATCCCATTCGGAGGGGTCGCAGGCATCGCCATCGCGACACGACGCATTGCTGATCAGACGCCTTAAAACTGTGGGGCTCTGTGGTTCCTGGTCCTCGGCAGTCACTTCCTCCGCAGCAGGCTCATCGCTTTCCTCGGTCGGCGGTTGTGGTGAAGAAACGGACAATTGCCTTTCAACGTCAGCATGTTCTGAAACTGGTTCTTGTTGTGGCTCCTCTGACCATGCCGATTCCGCGACTTCTTCCACCGATTTCTGCGATTCATATTGCGGTGGTTGGTCTTCTACCGACATTTGTGATTCAACTTGCGGAGGATGGTCTTCTACTGACGTTTGCGATTCAAATTGTGGTGTATGGTCTTCGAACTGCGGCTTTTGATCTTCTACCGACTTTTGCGTTTCGAATTGCGGTGGTTCATCTCGTACCAATGGTGAGCTCGCTTCGATTACTTTTTCATCTAGCGATTCGTATACATCTGTCAATTCTGGTTCTTTTTCAGCAGGGATCTCGGGTTCTGGTTCTGGTTCAGGTTCTGGCTCCACAATTGGAGTAGCCTCAATTTCAGCTTCTGTCTCCGTTTCAGCAACAAACGTTGGTTTTTCCTGACGGACAGCCGGCGACTGCAATGGAGTCTGTATTCTTTCTATTTTAGGTGATGCCGGCACGTCGTCGGTCAATTCGCTAGTTTGTTCTTTTATCTTTAGGGATAATGGTTTGGCATCTTCAAAGATTTTGGGGGATTCTGGCTGGAAAATTGGTGTCGTGGGCGCAGATTTTTCCTTTATTTTAGGTGATGTAGGCTCGAAAACTGCTTCTTTTATTAGAGGAGATGTAGGCTCGATTTGCTTCTTTGCTTTGGGAGCTGGGTGGACAATGGTTTCTGTTACTCCAGGAGACCCTGTTTCGACTACAGGCTTTTCGTTTGTCTGTTCCGTTATCTTCAGCGATAGTGGTTCAAGACGTATTTGCGGCGATTCGGGTTCAGCAATCTTTTCTTCATTTTGTTCGGCAGCTTTCTTTTCTTGTTGTTCTCGGCGTCTTTTTTCTTTCGCTGTCTCGTATTTGTGTTCTTTCTTCGGCTTTTTCTCTTTTTCTTTTTCTTTTTCTAACTCGATTTCTCGTTCTTGTTCTTCGTGACTAGCAATCGTTTGCTTCGGTGGTTCTGGTTCGGCTGGGGGTTGTTCAGCTACTTCCTGTCTTTGTTCTTCCACAGAAAAAGTTGACTGTTGAGAGCGTTGCGATTCCTTAAAAAATGTCAAAAAATTGTAACAAAAAAGAAGAAAAAATGTTTGACAGTGCCACAAATTCCACAAAAAAAAAACGCGCCTGATTGATGAATGGCTGCTGGTTAGTCGCTACGTTTCGATTGTTGACAAGATTCCTAAAATTAGGATGGTTGGTTTCTACGTAGAAAAATATTAGTATACTACTAGAACGAATTAAGTATTAGCGTAATTGCGGAACGCACTTGTCGCTACGCGGTGTTAATGAGTACACAATGCCACTTCACTCCACTATATGCGAGGTTGCGATGCAAAAAAGTAAAGATGTAGGACTCCCATAGCTGAGTACCATCAGTGAAATGTGATAAATTTTGTAGGCATTTATTTTTGAAAATTGCGGATCAGATCTTTCTAAAATCTCATAGATATTGTTTATCAGATTTCATTAATGGCAATCATGGCAAACGATGTAAAACGACGACAGTATACGAAAAGTTTTAAGTGGTTTCTGTCGCTCGAAGTTAAAACAAGTTTTAAAATGAATATGGTTTTGTTTTTGTGTAGAGGTTTTTGTTTTGTATTATTCTATTTTTTTATGTTTTTGCCATATGGAATTTAGTGTCTTTCATGTTTACTATTTGGCTTTAGTCATGGTTATTTTGAACAATATTGTTTAGAAATTTCCATATTTGTAATTACTTCTGCTTGTTGAACTTCTGCCTCCTTCACAACATCCTCGTGTTTTTTGGTGGGCAATTCGGCTGGAGTTTCATGTTTTCTCTCCGGTATGATTTCTGGTCGAAAAATTAAAAAGTACACAAAATAGCATACAGTATATGAGAAAGTGTTTTCATTAAAAGAAAACATTAATATTAAAATACACTGCACACATCAATTAAATGATAATTCAAAATTTTATAAAAGCAGATGTGTGGCAGGAAAATTTGATTGGAGTAAATATTAAGAAGGACAATGATAATAAAAAACTACAAAAATAACCATTTTCTTAAGGGGGAACTGAACTGACTCTAAACTGCATGTTTTGCTATGAGGGAAATTTTGAAACATACTTTTAAAAAAACTACTTGTTATAATACGAAAATAAAAA
>JAQGCC010004412.1:0-13211 GCA_034698905.1 Xestoiulus laeticollis | reverse complement strand
AGCTGCTAAGTCTACTTGAGAGTCGGTTCTCTCTCAAGTCCAGGATTTTGCGCAGCAGTGGTACGGGGGTATGTTTTCCTCTCCAGTCTGATCAAACCCAGGTGGCTTTTCCATATAAAATTTCTCCTCAATGACACAATTGAGGTAGGCACTTTTGACATCAGGGTGTCTCACATGGAGATTCTTGGCTGCTGCAACAGCTAACAATGCTCGGTCGAATTGTGACGTACAACAGGTGCGAAGGTTTCATCGTAGTCCGTCACATATTTCTGGTTGAATCCACGTGCGGCCAGCCTGGCTTTGTAAGCATAGATGCTGCTGACAGCACCTAGCTTAGTCTTGAAGACCCACTTGCACGTGATAGGCTTACGTTTCGGTGGTAGGTCGACAAGTTCCCAAACAATATGCTTTTTCAACAATGCCATTTCTTCCTTCGCTGCTATCTCTCATTTCAAACGCTCACACTTGGGGAGATGCTGAACTTCCTCCTAGCTTATTGGGTCTTTATTCGGTTGTTAGAATCAAAGAACAACTATTCAAACTTAAAACTGAATAGCTATCACATGCATGAAGCATGTGCAGATGCAGATGCATATGCTTGTCAGAAACATGGAACTACATGAGGCGCCATATTTCAACAAATTTGATTAAGATTAAACACCTTTAAATACCTTTAGAATGTGCGTTTTAAATTCCAGCGCCAAAACGGGAGCAGAGTGCATCATTCCTAGAAGGGTGCCCATGTCATCGTCTCCACCGTTGCAAAGTACGAGCTGTTGAACAATGCCCAAAGACTGCTGGCGGCAAGTGAGATACGGCACCATGTTATGTGCACATCGAGCGCCGCCGCACTCCCGAAACACGCCTAAAAATATGTGTTGATTTAGCTGTTGGAAACAATGATAAATGCACGTATATACTATTGATTCTTTTCACCTGCATTGCTGTTGTTGTTGCTGAGAAGGACCGTAAGGGCCTCCATGACCTGAAAGCCAAGCGTCTGAAGATTTTCAGGCATTTTACTAATCTCTGTAACAATTTTTTTCCAAATATTAGTTACGATTTTAAGATCGATGCTAAGAAAATTAATGACATTCACCTTTGGGACCGTTGTCGTCCGTGGAATGTGTTTCTTTGAGTAATCCCGCGTATCGGTGAAGACAAGTGACCATCACTTCTAAGAGACCTACTTCTCGATAAACGTCTTTGAAAATTGGGTCGTGCTTCAAAATGTTCATTAAAGTTTTCATGCATGTGATGCTACAGTCCACAGAGCTAAGGAAATTTAAAAAAAAAATGTTGAAGATTGTACAAAAATACGGTAAAAGAGACTTTGCTAAAATGTCGAAGCACACCTTTGAGTTTTGAGTAGAATGCTTAGACTGATGAGTTCCTTACACGGTACGAAGCACAACTGATGTACGATAAACTCCAAAATGTGAAAAAACTTTGCCTGCAATTAGTTACGTAAGCTTTTAGCATCGAAGCATTACTTTGTTACAATTGTTTGGGAAAATGCCGGAATCTTACCTGTACTTCAGTTGGTTTCAGGTGAATTTTCTCAGAAAATTGGGACAGAGTATGTTGCGGTTCCAGAATGAAATAGTTGGCAGTGTCCGAATGGTAGACGGTGCTTATGGCATCCAAAATAAACAGGCAGAGATGAGTAGACGAAGATTTCAAAAATACAGACTGCAAGACTTGGAATGCCTGGATGTTCCGCACGCTTACACCTGAAAGAAGTTGTCGGTAACTTTACTACCATGTTTGGAGACATTAATTTGATATCCCAACCGATAGCACAGTATATGGGCCGACAGTATTCATTTTATACATTGTGTTCGTACATGAACAATAGGACTGTGGAGACTCGTGCAGTTGCATGTGCGTTGATCCATGCACTGGCATGTGCATACAAATTGTACATGCAAACTCTTTCCATTTTGAGGTTCAAATAATTTATTCTTTTTTTAGCTTACATAATTAGATCTTGATTCAACAACACTTTATTTCCATAATTTGCAGGAACTGTGAAGGTCACTCGTCGTGTAAAAGTGAACCATCATCGATAATTGTAAAAACATGCCCTCTTAAGTATGTTCTCGGTGGGGTACAACATGCCATCGTCAATACTAGCAAGTATCTGGGAGTTAACATTTCGGACTTACTATCGGTCCTGCTTTTTGCATGTGATTAGACGATGGAATAACATTCACTTTACACTTAATTCGCTACTGACGTACGAGCATTCGCCTGAAAATTAGTATGACTCCCCTACCACGTTGCATTTTTTTTGCTGACTGTAGCCGTATTGAGCATCGGTGGAGTAAAACTACTATATATACAGTTAATACTTATTTTTTCCCCCATAAATGTTTTCAAAGTCTAGGTGGGGCCATTACATGCATTTGATGTTTAATAATACAAACACGCTAAGATTGGGAGGTAAAGCTACCCAATTTGGAATCTTGACATATGGCTTCGGTACAAAATTTCATTCGGCTATTCACCTGTTAGCTCTGAGATATAAATATGCCTGAGCGGAAGTGTTAATTGATTAATAACACAGAACTGTAGTTCGGTGAACGTTTCACTACATTAATTAAACTTCTAGATAATATATGACAATTACAACAAACCCTGAAATACTAAGATTATCCTTATGAATCTATGCAGTGTATAACTGAACTTAAGAAAAATTAAAACCCGAATAACGTAAGACTCGAGCCAACCAAATTGAAGCGGAAATTTACTCGGGTGTACATTAAGAATTGATCAACAAAATCAAACATAACATGAAAAAACTTACCTCTACCAGATGGCTGTGGTATGTGAAATCCTTGCATTTGGAAGAGTGAACCGCTGCTAGCTTGGCTAGGTTTTAATTCAATGTAGCCGCACATGGATAACGAAGCCACCAGTAACACCAGATTTCTCAAGGCTTCTTGGGATTCTTCGGAAGTGCTCTGCTCCAATCTAAGTGTTTTAAGAAACGAGAAATATTAATCACCTTTCGATTTGTAAGGGGCAGCAGTTTGTTAAATATTTGTAACAGTGTATTTTTATAATGTTCTTGCCTCAGTAAAAATTCGGAGAGAAAAATATATCCCTGGCAAGATCGAAAATCGTCCAACAAAGTCTGCGACACCTCCGTCGAGTCCTTCAGAAAGCAGAAGACGGTGACTAGCATTTCCACGATTTCCAACGGCGACAACTCGGGGACCCTTTGCATGTTATCGATGCACAAGGCCACACAACCTTTATCTAACAAAAACGAAAGAAATTTACTCTCCATAAGAGAACTTCCCAAGCGGATTTTGTTTTCGTGGTCGAGTAGCTAAGAAGATTGTCCAATACTTCTACAATAATACTTCCTTTTTGCCTTTGTAACTTCTTTATATTTATGGTACAACATTAACACACAACCGAATGCTTGTTCACATATAACGCAACTGTCTTCTCCTTATGAAACTTTTTTTCAAATTTAAATTATGGAAAAAACATGACATATGTCTTAATTGAAAATCCTTGCATGTGTCAAATGTTACATGCTTCAAAATGAAACATTTAAACCTTTTCCAGCAACATAGATACTACCCGGGGGTTACGAGTAGTAATTTATCTTACTGTGAATGTAGCTGACGACTTGCGGGCTCAAACAGTGCCTGGAAAGAGTCATGAGCACCTCGGCCGCACTTTTCCTCCAAGGAACGTTGTTTTGCGGACACCAACTCGTGATGGCGCTGAAGAGTAGCGTCAGGTCGTCTTTTCTGGCAAGTTCTTCGGCAGGGGCAACGTGCGTGCATAATCTCACTAAAACTTGTACGAAAATCTTCTGCAGGAGGATTCTCCTCTCCAGAGGAGTGAATTCCGATTCGGAATCCTTGGAGTTCGCGTCGTCAACATCCGGGAGGTCAAAGAATAAATAGAGGCATTTGACCAGCGTCGACGGCAAAGCCGTGGCTGTCATTACCTGACAAGAGAGACATGAAATAGTTAACGGATTGCCAAAGACAAATGGAAACGGTACGTTATCCAACTTTTCTATCAAATCTAGAACAGATGGTGTGGGATTCTAGAATTGAAACACTACTTCTAGAACGGTGTGAGATTCTCCATTTGAAACGCTGTTCTGGAACAGATAGTGTGGGATTCTAGAATTGAAACAGTTCTAGTACGGTATGGGATTCTAGAATTGTCCTGTTCTCAAACACTATTTCAATTTTAGAACACCACGTTATTCTAGAACAACAGCACATGCTTCATCCACTAGGCAAGGCTTCGGTACTGCGACCGGCTCATAAAGAATTACTTCTATCAAAGAAGGATCCCCGGCAGCCAGCAGGTTAATTGTGGTCAACAACATCCAACCACTGCTGGTTTCTTCGGTGCTTTCAATCTCCAAGAACTTGACGATGGCGCAGCTAGCGGCCTCTGCATACAATACAGACAAATATTTTTGTTACGACAAAAAACTTGAATTAGTATATGACAATGAATTTTTTTATGAATTTTGATTTGAATACTAACCGGTACTCTGATTGGATGCTCTTCTCCGGATTTCCGAAACCATGAGCTTAGACACTTGCTGGCAGAATGGCAACACATCGGTAAACTTTTCTACCATATCCTTCGCTGGGCTGTTTCCGAATACCTGGAATTGATAGATACGTTAACGCGTTATGCCCCTCGCTCGCTGGTCAAAATCGCGCCGACGGTTAGGTCTGCGCCTTTAAGACGGTGTACCATATGATAGATGTAGTCCACGTACCTTGCAAAATAATGGAAGCATATTGTATAACTTGTCCTCCTGTTCCTTAGGTGACAGCGTTTGTAACGGATGACAGTATTCTGAAAACAGTTTCTTCAGATGCATCAAGCCTAGAGCCGTGTGCTGGGGATCCTCTTGATTAGGCCGAGAGTGCCCCACCAACAGCTTGCGCATGATATTCATCTTGGCTTCCTGCAAAAAAAAAGCAATTTTAATATTTAGCCTCCGAGTCTCAAAACCGCAAATCTATCTATGGCAACAACGAACATGTTTACGGCATAACACCAGAATATATAATATGTTTTCAATGTGCGTGCAGATGAACTACCATGGCGAGAACCATACTTTCATAAATGGAAATAAGGATAAGCTCGAGTTATGGGATGCGGAGGGTCCCTGCGCAGCATTATCCATAATCATAAGGGATGTCCCCAGACAGTCTGGCATCGTGGCGGAGCCAGTAAGTCTGAAGATGGCCAGGTTAGTTTCAATTATGGCATGCACACTGATGGAATCGCCTACGTTCGTGAGTCAATGAGCTAGCAGCACATATCGCAGGCTTGGAATAATGCCAGGTACGAGAGAATCACCAATGGAAGAGAGTCCAATCATCAGGTGCATCGCTTTAATTAGAGAAGCTATCGGTACTTTGATGAAACAACAGATTATTCAAAATCTAAAAAGGGTTTGCAAGCTTTTTCAACTTGCGGCACGCTAAACAAACGTGAAATTGTCACGACACACCGTATAATTCAATTCTATTCATTACCCTGCAGTCAGAATGTAGTATGCCATGTGGCATCCGCCTTTACGTGCCTAGAGAGGTTGTGGGAAACCACGAAAAACCACAACCAGGATAGCCGACCGGGGTTCAAACCCGGCCGGGTCTCCAGAGTTCAAGGAACTAAGCATAACCACTAAGACCATGTTTGATTAGTTGTCCTCACCATTAACCAGTCCAAATACTTTCGGTTACTTGAGATGTGACTCGTTTCGATAATTTACCAATGCAATCTTGACATTTCTTATTGGATGTTTAAGGTTTCGACCAAATTTTGGGTCCTGGGATAACGCTTTTAAGTAGTCTTTTTCAAAAATGTTATTATGTGATTTTATGTCCCACTGATGCCCTCCACCTTTGTAGTACAATCTATTGAAATTGAGTCAATTTCCGTTTAGTTCAGCTTTATATAATAGTGATTAGTTAGAAAAAAAAAAAGCAATATAATAACACTAGAATACCTTATCATATCTGAATTGTAGGTCTGTAAATTTATCATAGGCCTATCTGAATTTGTCACGGTTAATTTGGATAACAAAAGCCTCACCATCACAGAGCAAAATCAAATTGTTACGATATTAGTACGGATATCAAAAATTTCCAGTTAACTATACAAATATGTCACAACTTATCCTGTCTGAAATTGCTCTGCATATTTATAATAACTTTTTTTTCCAGTGGCGTGTTTCCAGTCATTTTTTGAACAAAATAGTCCAAGTTCTCGGCTAATTCTCAGAAAATTTCATAAAATGTGTCCAATGTTTGCCAATATATGGCCCTATTTTATTTTTCCACTCTAGAGCTGTCGATAGAGGAATTCATCGGATGCGGCACATCCGAGAGACGACAGTTTCTGTTTTCTGCTACCACTTTTCATAAATTTCAAAGGTCATTTCAAACAATCAATACGCTTTCTAGAAATGTGTCACTTAAAGCGTACCGTACAAGTATACCATCCAATCGCTATTCATCTTATTGGTTTTTTTAGTATACATTTGCTTCGAGAAGTCATGTTGCCTTTTAGGCCAAGAAATGTAAAAGCTTGTTCAATTTAAATTTAATAGGCGAAAATGCTGGTGTTCGCGTAAGAGATATCCGAGGCAACTGTAGGCCTACTTTCCAGAGATTACAGATGTCCCAGCCACTTTTAGGGATAAAAATATAGGAATTATAGGGCATTTGCTTTGAAAATTTAGAAATTATAGCTGCGTGCATATGCAGGCTACTGTTTGGGCCCCTTTAATGTCGCATTGCCAATATCAAGAACTTTGCTACTCGATGACGTGGAAAGACTATTCCAATCGAGGGCTTTCGATGATTTCTAAAAGCAAGCCCTTGCAGCAAATAATTATTTCCAAAATTAGGCGTTGGCTTAATTTCTACTTTCGCCCACGTTCATTGCACAAACAAACCTTCAGAGACCAAAACAGGAGAAATCAATCTGAAACGAAGCAATTATTGGTAGGTCCTACATGTACTTCATCCTCGTGTGTTAGTAGAAGAGCCGTACAATATTACAACACATGCAAGTTGTTATTAACATCCTTAATAAGATGTTTCCAGCTCTTGTACCAAGATCAGACTCCGGAGAGCTGTTCAAAGTAAATCACAGCAAATATACAAAATCCAAAACCCTGATTTTTTTTTTATAATCCTCGGCCCATATATAGGCCTACTCTATCACACTATCGAAATCAAATGCAACGTACCGTCACCAACGAGGATTATCGATCAAAGTCAGAACGACATCCTACATGCATATTTGATAGAGACGAGCAGTTTGTAAGGAACATAAAAGCTCAATTAGACATTTTATAGAAATAGGCTACTTCTAAAGCATCGGTTCGACAAAATCTACCGTCTCTCTTAAAAAATTATAAAAATGCGCGTTGGATTACGGATGCATCCGTACGGCTTTCCAATTTTCCTGGAAGTTCACATTTAGTACATCGCACGGCCCGGCACTTAGAAAAAAAATTCAAAGTGCCATTTGGTGAAACTCGTACATGTATCGCTGACAGGTTCGCATTCGTCCCATGACACGAGATAAAAACTGAATGAAAAACATTTCAACTAGAGCAGGTGTTTCATGTATCTACAAAACAAAACCATGATTAATTAATGAAGGTCCTTTTTATATTTAATTTTCGCCTCTTCGGCTTTAATTTTATTGCAAACGACAACGTTTCGGACCTCTACATATGCAAAGTACACGACACAGGAATCACAGTTCACTCACACCTAATTAACTTCCTCTTTTATTCATAATTGGTGGTACGAATTCCCCATAGTGTCAATTGCATGCAATTAAAAGGCCAATATTTAAAATGTTTACGGGTCATGAAGTTCTTAGCGTGTGGATTTGTTTATTGATCGCATACGCAACAGCCAGTCTGGCACACGATCACCTCCACTTACAACGTAAATGCACGGCTAATGCATATTTTTACCTTGGGCCGCATGCTAATCAGCATTATTCAGGATCAGCACCTCCCAGGGGTTCAAAACCCCTTCGGATTATGCTAGTACGGGCCCTTGAAAGGGCCTTTTTGATTTTTGGCTCTCTCACTTGCGAATAAGATTACAGGTTGACTTTTAAAGAATCATATTTTTGGTAAAAAGAGACTTCGAGGCCGGAAATTCTGCAATAATGTTGTCATACTAAATAAATAATGCTATAAAAATAAGGAAACTGATAGAAAAGGTAATCCCAAGCTTATCTTCCATTATATATATGTGTATATATATGTATATATATATATATATTCAGTCTGACAAATAATGTGCATTTATTGCATACAAATGAACCTGAAGAATCAAAACCGGAAGTATACACTTGTTGACAAGTTGACACCTTGATAACCGATGACATTTTAAAAGTATGATCAACTAAACATAGGACCAGCAAGGCTTCGGTAGACCTACTGTGAACCGAAGCCATCGGTTCCTAAACGGAGCCTACCCACCCTAACCTATCATTAGGATAGGTTAGGGTGGATTAGGCAGTGCCACAGGCTACCGGAAAACAAGTCGTGCCTAGTGGAGGAAGCGTGTGCTATTATTCTAGAACAGTGTGGGATTCTAGAATTGATATAGTTTCAGAACAGGAGAATTCTATAATCCCACAATGTTCTAGAACCATGAATCAATTTTAGAATCCCACACTGTTCTAGAACTAGTGTTTCCATTACAGATTCCAACACTGTTATAGAACTAGTGTTTCAATTCTAGAATCCTACACTACATTGTATCTGTTCTAGAACAGCGTTTCAATTTTAGAATATAACACTATCTGTAGGCCCTACATGTACATGTACTATAACTAGTGTTTAAATTCTAGAATCCAACATTATCTGTTCTAGAACAGCGTTTAAATTCCAGAATCCAACATTCTGTTCTAGAACTAGTGTTTAAATTCTAGAATCCAACATTATCTGTTCTAGAACAGCGTTTAAATTCCAGAATCCAACACTCTGTTCTAGAACTAGTGTTCAGATTCTAGAATCCCACACAATTGTTCTGGAACTAGAGTTTAAATTATAGAATCCCACACTACTAGCTGTTCTAGAACTAGTGTTTCAAGTCTAGATGTTCTAGGACCATTTCAATTCCAGAACCCCACACTATATGTTCTAGAGCAGCGTTTCAATTCTAGAATTCCCCACTATCTGACAGTTCTAGAACCAGTGCTTCAATTCTAGAATCCCACACTTTTCTAGAACTCTTGTTTGAATTCCAGAATGTAGACAGTAAACCCTTTTATGCAAGGAATGCACTGGAAAAGGGCATATAGGGTCCTAGTAGAAAAAGTGAGGAAATAGACCACTTTAAAGCCCTTAAAGCGAGAAATAAAAAAATGAAAAACGACAACAATTGAAGCACACATGGAAACTAAGGTGCTAACCTTGTGATCCGGATCGAAATCTCGATGTTATTATTAATTTAATAAGCCCATTTTCAGCTGATTAGGTCCAAGACGAAATACAAGTCGCCATATTTTTGCTAGAAGGCCTATGGAATTTAGGTGATTCAAAGACCGAAATCCAGCACTTTTATCACTTGAAATCCAACAAACGAAGCGTAGAAATGTTCAGCGGACTTTCCCGAAATCATTTTCAATCGAATTTATAAAAAACATGGTCGATTTGACACTTAAAAAAGCAAAAATAGCCGGAATGAAAAATGTCAAGTAGTGCTAATCCAGGACTCGTACACATTTTTAGATAGCAATTGCAAATGGCGCAATGGGAAATGACACTTGGTGGCGCTGCATCCCGGTTACATTTTAATATTGTGTCTATGCATTTTAATCACATTTAATTATCGCTTAAATTTATGAAAAAGCGTATTTTTATATCAAAATAAAGAAATAATTAATCTTGTATTGATACACATATTAAATGTTTAATTGATTTTTAAATTATGGCAATTTTTGCGTGTGCAGAGACAAAAATTCAGTTGTATGATCTCTGTATATGATATACAGGGTGTGACAAAACAACTTCATATACAGAGTGTCTCAGGAATTGCATACTTACTATATACAGGGTGTCTCAAAAGAACATTCTTACTACAGGGTGTCTCGAAATAAAATGGTTTTCATTGCAGGGTGTCCCAATAAACATTCATCATATACAGGGTGTCTCAAAAATTACTTTCTTGTCATATACAGGGTGTCTCAAAAATTACTTTCTTGTCATATACAGGGTGTCTCAAAAAAAAACTTTCTTGTCATGTACAGGATGACGCAAAATAACATCTTACCATATACAGGGTGTTTCAAAATAATATTCTCAACATATACAGGGTGTCTCAAAAGAACAATTCCCATAAACATAGTGTCCCAAAAAACATTTTCATCATATACAGGGTGTTTCAAAAAACGTTCTCATCATAAACATGGTGTCAAAAATTCTTGTCATATACAGGGTGTCTCAAAAGAACTTCTTACTACTTACAGGGTGTCTCAAAATAAAATCATATGCAGGGTGACCCAAAAGAACAATCTTAATATTACAGGGTGACCCAAAAGAACAATCTTAATATTACAGGGTGTCCCAAAAATAACTTTCTTGTCATATACAGGGGTGTCTCAAAATAATATTCTCAACATATACAGGGTCGCCCAAAAATAACATTTCTTGTCACATACAGGGTGACTGAAAATAACATTTTACCATATACCGGGTGTTTCAAAATAATATTCATAACATATACAGGGTGTCCCAAAAAAAACCCATAATTTCCATATACAGCGTGTCCCAAAAAACATTTTCAACAAATACAGGGTGTCTCAAAAAATGTTTTCATTATAAACAGGGTGTCCCAAAAATAACTTTCTTTTATATACAGGGTGTCTCAAAAAATGTTTTCATTATAAACAGGGTGTCCCAAAAATAACTTTCTTTCATATACAGGGTGTCCCAAAAGAACTTTCTTAATATTACAGGGTGTCCCAATAAGCATTCATCATATACAGGGTGTCCCAAAAGAACATTCTTAATATTACAGGGTGTCCCAATAAGCATTCATCATATACAAGGTGTCCCAAAAATAACTTGTCATATACAGGGTGTCCCAAAAATAACTTGTCATATACAGGGTGTCCCAAAAATAAATTGTCTTATACAGGGTGTCTCAAAAATAACTTGTCTTATACAGGTTTTCCCAAAAGAACTAATTTACATATACAGTGTGTCCCAAAAAATTTTTTTATCATATACAGGGTGTAAAAAAAATAACTTTCTTGTCATGTACAGGGTGACTCAAAATAACATCTTAACATACACAGGGTGTTTCAAAATAATATTCTCAACATATACAGGGTGTCCCAAAAAAACATAATTTCCATATACAGTGTGTCCCAAAAAACATTTCCAACATATACAGGGTGTCCCAATAAGCATTCATCATATACAGGGTGTCCCAAAAGAACATTCTTAATATTACAGGGTGTCCCAAAAATAACTTGTCATATACAGGGTGTCTCAAAAATAACTTGTCATATACAGGGTGTCCCAAAAATAAATTGCCTTATACAGGGTGTCCCAAAAATAACTTGTCTTATACAGGTTTTCCCAAAAGAACATAATTTACATATACAGTGTGTCCCAAAAAACATTTTTATCATATACAGGGTGTAAAAAAATAACTTTTTTGTCATGTACAGGGTGACTCAAAATAACATCTTACCATATACAGGGTATTTCAAAATAATATTCTCAACATATACATGGTGTCCCCAAAAAACATAATTTCCATATACAGTGTGTTTCAAAAAACATTTTCAACATATACAGGGTGTCCCAAAAATACCTTGTCTCAAACAGGGTGACTAATAATAACATAGTAATCATAAGCAGTGTGACCCAAAATAACATTTTTAGCACCTACAGGGTGTCTCAAAACAATATGGTTACCATATACAGGGTGTCTTCTCAAAATTTAAAGTATGAGTCAAAAATTGTCTAAAGCAGTATTTTTTTATTGCAATACTATTATTTATTTTGTTTTGAGTTTTTCTTTCGTGAGCACAAGTGGCCCACTTCGAAACAGTAGCTGATAATAAATAAAAGATGCGAAAGCGCAAACTACCGTAATTACAAATATGTACTCAGCATGGTTTGGATATGGCATTCCACAGACAGGGTACCAAGACAGTCCGTGCGGAGGTGGTTTTCCATCTGGAAGACAGTGCCAGTCAAATGGCTCTTTATAGTCATCCACACATAAATATTTTCGTTTGGAAAGGACCTAAAGTTGGAAAAGGTAAGTTTGTTATTCAATCAGTAATTTAAAAAAAAATCACATAAAACTTGTTCATGCATGCCACATTGTAAATGTTTACCTGTCCGATAGGTGTCCTAACCGGTGATGACAAATTGCAAGGACCAGTTGGTTCGTGTAGGCCAACCGAGATGGCATTTTCCGGCTTTGCGAAAACGACCAGGAACATGTATATTAGGTAATGTATGGCCAGATATAGTTTCAGAATACCACAGTCCACAATAGTCCCTATATGAAAAATAAAAATAATCAATCTACAAATAAAACACCATCTCAACACTTCAAAGGTATTTGGTAGGACATGCGATACAATAATTAATGCACTTGAAGATATAGTACATTTTCATATACATATCTATCTATTATATATATAATAAAAATGAATGTTTGTATGTCTGTCTGTCCATCTGTCCTTTATGAATTCCTAAACCGTTCATCCGATTGCGATGAAACTTTGGGGAGGAGTTGTATGCACCCCCGGGAAGGTTTACCACCTTTCAAAATTTGCATCTGCCCCCTCCCCGGGAAGTAGGGGGAATTATTACTTACTTAAGTGTTCTGCCTATCAAAAAACACAGAGCGCTCAGGGAGCGTAGCGTTCAAATGAAAAACACGCTTATTATGTGCGCAAAATACAGAAAATTCAGTATATTTTTTTATGCATTTCTGAACTGTTTATCAAATGGCCTACGTGTTTTATTAGGAAGTGAAGAGGTTTTGGGTTCCAAGCCAGGTAAGATAAGGAGATTTATTTGATAATAGCCCAAAATTAATATGAATTATTACTAAATATAATTTTAATATTCTCTGTATTGCAATTGTGTAATCAGGGATTGTCCACTTACAATTGTTCTACATACATGTATATTTCCA
>JAQGCC010004411.1:0-13213 GCA_034698905.1 Xestoiulus laeticollis | reverse complement strand
AAGTGGTGAAAGTAAGATGCATCTTTGTATCTTATTTCGTGGACACTAAATTTAAGATGTTTTGATTTGCAGTGTAGGGGAAACTCTTACTATTTTGGACACGATAGGGTTGCAGGTTGCTCACCAATATGGTGTGCATGTGGTGATATGGCGACTTTGCAGCGAATAGCATGTTTGTGAGGCGAGTACGTATGCAAATGTATAGGATCGCCTCGGCCTGATCGTGCAACATGCCATATGCCACAAAGTCGCCATACCATAACACATTAATATCATCCTTTCAGCTTAACAAGCTTTGTGTTTGTGATTGCCATTTTATTAATACTGTAATGCAGGGGTGCCAAATAAGATGGTAAGCATGTGGTGATATGGTGATATGCACTGCAATTGAAAACATCTTAAAACCTGTCCCCAAAACATGACGTTATATGATACATCTTTGGAAATTCGACTTAGATTAAGCTGCACCTTTTGCATTTCTTTTGTTTACTGTCCGACTTATTATAAAATGCAACTAATTTTTAAGTTATAAAAGTGGGGAAATTAAGATTCATCTTTGCATCTTGTTTTGGGGCCATCTTAATTTAAGATGTTTTGATTTGCAGTGTGGAAATTAATAGGACCGCCACAAGCATAGCACCGTATGTCACAAAGATGCCATACCACCACATGCTCGCCATCTTGCTAGGCAAATCTAGCCATCTGCTGAAACAAAATATCACTCACAAACACATTAAAGCTAATTGTTATGCTGGCAGGAACATGTCGACGTGTTTTTATTGACTTTCAAAAGGGTTCAATTAGTGGGTGCTATAGTTATATGCAGGATTTCTGGGTTTCCAAAAGGTTCAAAATGGAACCTTGGTTGGATTTCTATATTTCAATATGGAACCTACAGTGTATTTGGGTTCATAATGGTCACTGGTGTCATCAGCATATCAACAAAATAGCGTTCACAAACAATAAAAACACTACAAAAAATATATGTTAAGATGGTTATGCATATACAATTACATGTAGGACTCCAAAAACAAAATCAACAATTGGAATCGTTATGTGTATATAGGGAGTATATACATTATGTTTTCAAAAAAAACGTATTATGAAATCTATATATGGGGTTCTGCATCTTATAGTTCTCGTCTGTGGTATTTTATATCTGTGAGCACAGCATGGTCTCGATATACATTCTTTACGTTAATTGCATTTCAACAAGTATCAATAGGGAATGTATGAATGGCGTGTAATTGCGACGCCATAGATGGCGTCGACAGTTTGAGTCACAAGTTTAAGATAACGACTAACGTAATGAAATTAAGCGGAAATACAGCATGCGAGTCATTTGACACCCAGCCAGGGTTTATTGTTCGCCAAAATGCAATCAAGTTACGATTGACTTTGCAGACCACAGTCACGGAGATAAATATTGATGCAAACGTTATGGTCACGCCAGTCAGTGTACTAGCTAGCCTAGATGATGGAATTATCTAGAAGTAATACTATACCTTGCAATACATATGCAAAACACAACCTTGATCTTTCAAAAGTTGGGCTCACAATGGTTTCTGGGGCAAGGTGGTGAACATGTGGTGATATGGTGACATTGAAGCGTTTTGGCATGTGCATGCGAAACGTTTATATGCAAATTAATAGGATCGCCTCTTGCAAGGTGCCATATGTTACAAAGTCGCCATACCACCACAAAGTTTAATTACCATCTTGCTGGGAACCCCTCATCAAAAATGAGCATTGCAATTTCTTAATTGAAATACAGTGAAACCTGTGAATAAGGGCCCTCCATAAAGCGTACTACTTGGAAGTAGCGCACCCTAACAGTCGGCACGGATCGATTTTATAGAACAAACTCACGATTTTCCCTGTGAATAGCGTACGCCAAAGCATTTTTTTCGGTTTTGTTTATGTTAAAAAAACATTAAAAATGCAACATTTTAATTATGGTACTATTTACAGTATAGTACACATAAATGTTTGCATGTAGTCGTGTACTCGTACATATGTACATGGTGTGTGCAGTTGAATACACGTACACGTACATAGTTGTATATGTACTGCTGTGCACATGCATGATACGTGCACAGTTGTAAACATGTACACGCACACTGTACATGTGATAAGTTGTACATGTACATGTATATACCCGTGGGTGTGTGACCATCACTTTAGCTGAATCTTCATATAGCATATCCCTTCAAATAGCACACCCCATCGTTCGATCACAAGCGGGTGCGCTATTCACAGGTTATACTGTATTGTTTAACGAATTGATTCACATTATTTATGCCTTCTTTGAAGCTATCTTAATTTAAATCAATTTAGTGGGTTACAATCCCTAATTTGTTATTCGTTAGAAATGTGCAAGACACGTGCACTGTATTTCTTATAGATCACCAGATATTGTAATATATGGAATCATGTTCGAGCAAAAACAAAGGATTTCCCATTAATATAGATTCGACAAGGCAAAATTAATTGGCCAATGTATTGTATGGATATATCACCCAACACTTGAAGAATATGAGCGGCATAACCCTTGCAGATTAGCAGCATAAAACCATAAAACTTTTTCTGAGAATTCCCTTTGCAGTGATGCACTAATTAATGATTTAAATCCCATGTTAGCGTATACCAGGTCAAATGCAGCAAGCAGTATAAAATCCAGGACCAGTTATTGCTTTGTTTAAGAGAAAACATTTTGGGATCAAGGAACTGTATTGCACATAGTGAAAACCAGAATCAAATAGCTTATCACAAATTTATATTTTTGGACCAGTTCATCCCCTGGTGCGCCATATCTCTGAAATGTCGCTTCTACGAAATAGCAAAACTATTCAACTTATAGGACCTCGTTGACAAAAGCTACAACGAATTTCTTGCAAAATGTAGTATATGCTAAGCATTCTAGTATTTCCCCTGGGATCGAGTGCAATAATCACACCGAGCAAATACATTTGCTACAATATTTACGTGCACGTTTTTACCCTTAGCTTTTTTATCAATTAGTATATAGGACACCACGAACTTTCAACTCATCAAGAGAATGATGTAGCAAAATTTCCCATAGGTATTTCGCTAGTGACAATACGAAGGTATACTTTAATTCGGTATTCCAAATCCGTTGCACCCTGAGGAAATACATCATTAATAAGGCCATGCCATCATTCCAAACCAGTATAGGTCGACAATAAAATTGCATTAAATAATAATCATGCAAGAGCCCATTTTTTTCCAAGCTCAAATTAGCGATGAACTCTTGGTGTGCAGTTTTAAAACAGCCAAGTTCATTGACCCCATCCAGGTTCCTTCCTGTTTTTCCTATTGTGATGGTAGTTTTGGTAGTGGGAATTACGGGGATATTAAGCATGAAGAATGCAGAAAGAAAGTCGAAATAGATGAATCTCTGGAATCTTCCCAGGGTCCATGTGGACTCGAAACCAATGAAATCGATTGAGCATCTCCTAAATCGAGCTTCCCAAATTTTTCATCCGTAGTGATGGGCTCAGGGGGTTGCATGCAGTTCCAGCAGGAAGGTTCATTAAACCTGTCTAAAATAAATGCATTTCATACCCCCCTCCCGCACCCATCCACCAAATTGTTGTAAGTAAGAAGTGATCGTATGCCAGCCCTCAAATTCTTCTTTTTCGACTATAATCTCATTTAAATGCCACTCACATCATGGAAGTGAATACGAAATCGAGGGATATATGCAAGGACAAGGTTTTTTATATGGAAATATAACGAAGAGAGAGAATATATGGTCCAGACTTCAAATTCAGACTTATGCTATATTGCACCAGAAGCTCAAACCATTAAGCATATATTTACTCGTACTTATAAGAGTGCCTGCATGATTATAAATCAGAGATTCTCAAACTTTCTTGAGGACTGCTAAGTACTTTTGTTTATGTTGGTTACATATTTCCATAAATTACATGCAAATTAGAAATTTAAACGGATTGAAAAAATTAAATGTCTTAATTCATTTAAAAGTATTAATGATAAATTTTACATTAAGAGGGTTGCATACCAGAGTAAGCCCTTTTTTTAATTTTTTTATTTAATTTTTGAAAGTGATAGGAATAAAGGAAATGTAGTAGGACCTAGCATAATTATTCTATTAATATTTGTTTAATTTTTTTTGTTTAAATAAATGTATATTACGCTTTACGGAAATATGTTCGTAAAGTTTATAATAGTAGAGGGTCTGGTAAACTTTACGGACATATTTCCATGAAGCGTAATATACATATATTTAAACAAAAAATAGAATATTTATGTTAGGTCCTACTACATTTCATTTGTTCCTATAAGTTTCCAAAATTAAATAAAAAAATAATTTCGAAAAAAAGGCTTATTCTGGTATGCAGCCCTCTTAATTTGTTAAGATACTATATTTCATATATGTTTGGGTATCTTGGAAAAACTGCATTAAGGAAAGTAGCATGAGGCATGCTTCGTGTATACCTGGTTATCTCGAATATCCTCAATATGGATACATCCAGAACAAACAAGTTTAGGCAATGGTCAAATGAGTCTTTGGCCATGGAAGCAAACTGGCAGGATAATAACTTCCAAGTATCTTTCATTTTGCTTAACTTTGAAATAAAAACCTTTGTTTTATATTCATTTATATATAGCTGATGATTCAACTCTTAACTTCTTCAAGAAAAGGAATATGGCAATTTGGGAGCTGAGAGGAAATGCATCATTTTTTTGAATTTATCTACATGTATATATTTAGTATGCAACATTTTTACCCATTATATTGTACAAGTATGAATTTTTAAATAATTTAATAAATATACCTTTTGATGCAATAAAGTTAGTGATACTTTAAAAATGATGACTTTTGTTTTATTTACAGAAATAGGTTGTTTACTTTAATTTAGAATTTATTTCAGCATATAGCTTTATTCCAGCATTCAGTATTTTAGCATTAAAATCAACCACCAAATTTTAAGGATTTTTTAATATAATAATGTAAGTCAGTATATACCTTCAATATACATGTATGTATTTTACCAGGTAAATATGTACCCTAAGAAATCGTACCTTATATTTTCCAAGGCAAATTTTGATGGGTAAATATTCGAGGTAAACTGTAGCTCGTTATTTTATCCAGCCATTTTTTTGGAGAATTGTACCTCGAAATTAGGAGGTAAATGACTAAGAGTGTATCCATCTTTTAAAATTACATTTGAAATGCTAATAATGCAAAAAAAGTTAATCAGTTCATATATATAGTCGTTATATGGGAAACTTCCCATTATAAATGTATTTGTACATGGATATATCATTATCTTCAAGTATAATGTACATGTATTTGAAATGCTAATAATGCAAAAAGTTCATTTCTTGGTTTTAGTTGTACATTTATTATATTCGATCATGTCATCCTTTAGCAAATTCTTATATACATACATTTTTTATTTTAGGTCTGTTTACCATAATTTTACTGAGATGTGCAATGATCTCGCCCATACATCAACGATTTCTTAGAAATCAAGTTTCACTAGCAAACAAATTCCTAAATAATCACTAATCTAAATATTTAGAAAGCTGACAGTCCCAATGCAGGTTACATTTTTCCATTAAATATTCGAAAAGAAAACATTACTTTATCCTCAGATTGAGCTTGATGGAAGTTAATTTCCGCTCCGAGTGCTGCACAACAGTCGGAGAAGACAACTTCATAAACAACATTTCGAAAAATTGCTTAAAGGCACACTTTTCAGTACATGTAATGAGATCAAATTCTGAAATTTACCGTTCACCATTTTCATAGTGACAATAAGTATGCACGTAAACAAGTTTCGCCTCTTCAAAACACCATTTTAGAATTTGGCTCCATATTCTTATGAAATGTCTCCCAGAAATGTCGTGCCTTCTGATTTATCAAAATGAGATTTTACATACAAATGAAAACAACTGCATATTTTATGTAGCTTTTCAGTACATGTAATGGAAACAAATTCTGAAATTTACTGTCCACCATTTTAATAGTGACAATAAGCATGCACGTAACCAAGTTTGGCCTTTTCAAAACACCATTTTAGAACTCGTACAATGTTATTATTAAGGGACTCATATGCCATAGTCTCATACAATAAAATCCCATTGATAGTGGATTGTCATATTGCAATGGTTTCGTTTATAGCATGGTCCATAATCTCATAATTCTCATGGTTTTTTTCTCTATGAGACCACTTGAGTTGCTAACCCAAATGAAAATTATATAATCTTGTTCAGTATAGGCCTACTGTATGTTATAATTATAGAAAGGGATATTATTATAGACTCAAAATCGCATTATTAATTAAGGAACTTTAGCAGTAAAACGTCTTTAATATGTAGATGTCTCTATAAGACCGATTGAAATTTTTGACTTGGAAAAGTTTCAAAACCTTGCATTCCAGTGTTTTTCAACCTGCGTACCACGACAATTTACTGTTCAGTTTCATGTGCCATTAGCTGAAAAAACTTTAAGAAGTTGAAAGAATGGGATTAGATCATTAGATGCCAAAACTGAAGTTTATTGAAACAATCCTGGATAAAAAAGAATGAGGAAATGATACAAAGATCGGCAAAGATCTCGTGCTAACCCAAAAAAAATTCGTCTGTCTGATCAAATTCAAATGTATCGCAGTGTCAACTTCAGCAATCGTTTGGAAGTTTTCCAATTGCAATAAATTCCGGTTAGCAAAAGGGACAGCAAAGATTTGAACAAGTGCAAAAATGAACGGGATAAAAGCAATCGTTAGTTCAAACTGTAGAAAAAATGGGTAACGGATCAGGAACAAACACGAGGGGAGCAAAAAAACGTCATTTTGACGCCTTGATCCGAATCAGGTCACACTGGAGAAATGACAAACAATGAACGGAAAAGATGGGAGTTTACCTCGGAAGTATAATATTTCGCTTGAGAAATCTCAACAAAAAAAGTTTATAAAAATCATGAAGGGGTCGCTATGTAAGCTTATAAAGGTTATAAATTGTCATGTACATATACACTGCAAATGATGTACATGTATATGTATATTATACTTCAATTGACAATGTTACATGTACATTTTAAGGCATTATGACAATACAATTGTAGTGGTCTGGTTCTAAATATGAAACATGTCACCAACTTCATAGAAATTTGGTTTAATACATGCAGAAGGTATACATGCATAGTCATATACACAAAATTACTTTATAAAAATTCTGTAACCGTCATCCCAGGCGTTTTACATGTATATATAACCTGTACAAGTACCTCTTAAATATATGTTAATCGGAAACATATTAATGATAACTGCATTTGCATTTTATGATACTTGTCTTCTAAATTAAATTCTGTACTGGGGTTTTCTCATTAAGAGGGTTGCATTCCAGAATAAGCCTTTTTTTTCGAAATTATTTTTGTTTTGGAAACTGATAGGAACAAATGAAATATAGTAGGATCTAGCATAAATATTCTATTATTTGTTTAAATTTCTTGTTTAAATATACATGTATACTACGCTTCTTGGAAATATGTTCGTAAAGTTTTTAATTGTAGAGGGGCTGGTAAACTTTACGGACATATTTCCATGAAATGTAATATACATAAAATGCAAACAAATAATAGAATATTTATGCTAGGTTCTACTACATTTCATTTGTTCCTATCAGTTTCCAAAATTCAATAAAAAAATAATTTCGAAAAAAAAAGGCTTATTCTCGTATGCAACGTTACCCTCTTAAATGGACTGTAGAGGTTAACTTGGACAAGCACCTCTTAAATATACGTTAATCTGAAACATATTAATGATAACTGCATTTGCATTTTATGATATTTGTCTTCTAAATTAAATTTTGTAATGGGGTTTTCGTATTCAATGGTCTATATAGCGGTTATCTTGGACAAACGGTACTAATGTGCTTATTTGGCGTGCTTGAATCAGGGTTCCTCCAGAAATAAAATTGCCAACTTCCCTGACTTTTTCAATTTTTTACAACAATTTTCCCTGATAATCCAGAACACTAAAAATCAAAACAATGATATATACCTAACAACTTCTTGTTAGGTTGCTCGAAGAAATTGTTTAAACATAATTTACAATCATCAGCAAATTATCACCTCAAATTAGGATCTAAAAATGTAAATCGCTTTTCCCTAAATATTCCATGACTTTTCAACTCCCCCTACAATTCCAAGTTTTTTCCAGGTTTGGGGGAACCATGTGGAATTTATGGCATAGTTTGATAAAGGAAACTGGAACAATCTCACATTCCATTCACTGAAATGAGAGTTGGTAATAAACTTATTAAAAATAAATATATTTTATCAGATAATAAAGGTAAGTGCTTATTTAAAAGAAGCACTGGATACAAATATCAAATCTCTTCTAGGTCACATAAAACCAAAACGTCAGACCTTTGTGCCATTTCCTGCAGATATGGCATCAATTCATTAAAACACTGAAGCAAAGATATTATATTTTGGTTTGGATCAGTATAGGCCTACAATACATGCAGTTCGTTTTGAATTCTGGGAGATATTTGATAAAGATAATATTACATGTCCACATAACAACAACAAACCACCAAGGCTCCTAATTATCTCCCTTAGGTTTACATCTCATCAGTCTGGCCTGTGTTAATAATAAGTGGCAATACACAAGCAAGTCTGAATGGATTTTTTAATAAAAATGTTTCTCTGGTGCCAATTGATTGTTGTTAGCACTGTTCATTCCGAGACTCTTCATAATGAAGAGCAAACAGCACGAGTGGAGGGAGCGAGATATATCCAATCCGTAGTCAAGTTAATTAAGCTTTTCGATATTGCTTAGATAACAAATGCTCGGGTCCAATTTCTCCTTGTTTGGGGTCATTGCGAACATCTCGGTAGCCCCGTGTTAGTCTTGGTTATGTCGTGCATGGCATCAACCATTATTAATGCTATACGAGCCTTTTGTTTCCTGCAATTACCATAACCCAGCCAAACACTGGGGAAATCACATGCGTGGAGTTGAGCTTAAAGTTAAGACATTGCATTTAAAAAAACGGCTAACGAGCTGATTAGTAATTGGTATTTAAGTGGGTTAAGACTCCGTTATTATACGTACGTCCTTTGATGATGAGTAATTTGCCAATTATCAAACTTTGTGGAACAAGGATGGAAATAAGAAACCATCCTTATACAAGTTTATGAAAATGCAGTCAAGGTTATCGAGATGCTGTGTCGTAAGATTCATAGTTTCATTAATCTTAAAAATTGGCTTTAAAAGTAAATTTGCTCCTTCACGCGAGTGCTTTTAAGTACAAGCCGACAAAAAATTTGCCGCGAAATTAGATGCGCGCATGAACAACGCATGCGCACATCTAGTTACGCGGGAAAAGCGTTGCCGGCTTGTGCTTAATTAGCAGCGCTCGCGTGAAGGAGCTATAATATCTTAAAACATTCTAACGCTTATTTAAAGGGTACTCAAAATACTGCAGAAAAATCCGCAAGTAGATTTAGTTTGAAGGTACTCTCCAGTATTTGGCATATATTGTATTTCAAGTGTTCAATAGAAAACAGAAATACTCTTGGGGCAAAAAATCAATCATTTCAGTTGGTAAAAACTGCTATAGGTGTAATAAATAGTCAAGAAAGCCACCTAGAAGCGTAAAAATGTGTAATAAAGACGATTTGTAATACAAACGCTCGATATAACGAACGAATGTCTTATTCTCTTGCCGACTGTACATGTATGGCCATGGTGATGCCCGTTGCTTTTAACGCAATTTAGACCCCACAACCAAATTTTCCTGCACAAGAGTTGTATTTTGGTTTAATTTCTCCTAAAATAGCATTTTTGATAAATTCCACGCAAGATTTGTTTCGAGACGAAACTTTAAGAGACTGTCACTATAGGTCTGTGTAATATGTCGACATTTGTAATACGGTGTGTACATGTATAATTTGTATAATGTAGGTCAAAAATACATAGTAGCCCCTAATCAATAAAATAATGGGGTTGGATAATGTCATCTGAAACAACTAGCAGTAGGACTATTGACTATAAACATTTTAGTACTTCGTCTTAAGTTAAAAATACATGTACTAGAATTCATATAAAATCGAGCAATTAACCATAGTGCACCAACGGCGTGGTTTTTAATCTACATTATATATTTTTCTCAAAAAATTTTCCCTTTTTTTCCAAATGAATTTTCAGACGTTTAATTAAGTTTTTTTATGCAGTTAATTGCAATAATAAAAGTGACATCTTACTTAATTGAAGCAATGTTTACCCACAAAGCAAGTTAATTTATTAAAGTCGTGCAGGGCATGTATACCATCAATGTATATATATAACTTACATTTCTGAACCTCACTACGATATTTATAATAAATGTGCAGCATTCTTTCTTGGAAAACTGTTCAGTGAAAAATAATTTTTAGAAAATTATGCTGCAATATTTTGTATATAAAATTTATTTCGTTTTTTATTTGTCTTTTAAACGTTTTTGCTTGGGAAATTTAGTTAATTACTTTTTTATTTCATTAAGACGAAATTTCCCTCTCAAGATGGTAAATAGACAGATAATTACATCATATATTATGCTGACCTTATTTTACCACAACCAAATAAGGACCATTTCAGGAATTTTACTTTAACGTTTCCCAGAATCAACCTATAGTGAAAAGTCTGAAGTAGGTTTGCACTCCTGTCATTGTTAAATGGTAATATATATTCGTAATATGCTCTATCAATCCTATTTTGACAGTACAAGCTAAAATTTGTTTTGCGGAAAAATATAATAGAAAACTCCATTGCTTTTTTTTGCATCGTAACTTATGTGACTTCCATTTAAGATTTTTATCATGAAAGGGCAAGAAAAATGATTTTGCCTCTGCTTGAAAGAATTTTTTTTACCTATCAAAACATGCTTATTGAAAAGTGGCAGATATAAATAAACCATTTTATGTTGCTGGACCCACGAATGGTAAAAATTTTTTAAACGGAAATATAGTGCTAATGGTGGGTATGCTTTTATATGATTCCTATTCAGCAAATTAATCTTAATTCAGTAGTTTTCTTAAATTGATGTAAGGAACGTTTCTGATTGGGCATCATTATGGTTATACCTCAAGCATAACTGAGAAGATTACAAAGAAGTTTAACACCGTACTTCACTCGCTGGAAACGTGCGGCTTTTAATATAAATGTAATGATTGATTAAGCTTTTGAACGGTTTCATCAAGGCGCAATTCCAATATTAATCTAGAATAATGAAATGGAATTTCAAGATGGCCGCAATGCCAATCGTCAACATGAGAAAGTTAGCTATGCTATAGGAGGTTGCTTTTGAAACAAAACCACCTCACACCCATGTGATAATTATACAAAGCAACATAAAAATATGTGAAAATCGATGAAATATTGTTATTTGAAATCATATATTAAAATTATGGTTTCTATTTGAAACATTTTAGTCTCAATCGCTATGTTACAAATGACATTCCTTTATGCATATACCATTATGATTGTAAATGCAAAACTTTATTATTAAAGAGCCAGGTTAGTTCATGATGTAGCATATATGTCTAGCAAAGTTTATACTGGTTAAATTGATTGATGCATTTTGTTGATATAGTATAGCATGATGTATAGTGCTACCTAAATGTACAATGTACATGTACAAAAATTTGAAAAACATTGCTAGAATCCAAAATGGCATTTGGAACTACGACGCCCTAAAATTAGATATACATGTAGTTAATGGTTTTAAAATTTAACAATTAAACCAAAGAACGTGAAGTGCAATGGTATTAAGTGTGATAAGGTTATTAGCATCTTCTAAGTCATTATTGGAAAAATATAATGGACCAGTATTCCATAACCTAGTACATGTATCATACTGGACCCTATGGAAAAAAGTACATGGTCCAGTATGATACTGTGTTATGGAATTCTGGTCTCGATCAGTATCTTTTTCCAATAGGGGTATCACTTATGCAAACAGATTTTTCCTAGCTGCTGCCATATTGAAAATATAGCAGAGGCCAAGGCATATACCTCAACCTGTATACATGTAAGCTGTATACACACTCAACAAATTAATTACAGTGGCATAAGCCGCCTAGCTCATATATTTAATATTACTAATTTAAAGCATTCATATCAGCAAGATTTTGAAACACGGTGCAATTGTGAGATACGTGTAAACCCCTTTTTCTATCTTAAAAACAAGATTGGTGATTTAGATATTCTTGTACAACAGAACTCTCAAAGGTGTGTAGGGGTAAATGACGTGGATTTTCAGCTCTTATTGAACCACTTATCGCCATACGCTTATCCTTCTAGCGTTCCTATTACACATCTCACTTACACGTACGCAATATTATCGACAGCAGTATTAAGTAGGCTAGCGTTAAAGTGGAACAAAACCTTTTCATAAATCACCACCAACTATATGTAGGATTACATGTGCCTACAGCCTTAAACAGTGCATTTTCCAAGAAAGATTCGAAAACATTGCGTAACGTCTTCCTAGAACATGCATGCATTTCAAAATAACATTTATTTATTTGCTTGTTTAAACATTTGTTTAACTTTCGGGAAAGTGAATCAGATTGTGGGGGAGGACCATGGCATAATTCGTCATAGCATAATTCATAGCATTCATAGCAATTCATAGTGATAGCATAATATCATAGCATAATTTGTTTCACCTATAGTAATCATGTAGAAAATGGAAGAAGGATAACATACTATTTAAATAAAATGTGATTATCTGAAAGTTAAGGCTAATTACATGTTGACGACTAAAAGGATCGAGTCAAAAGGCAGTTTCGGCCTCAAGGAGTTCATGCCCCTTAATTAGTCCTGAAAAGTCTGGAATGAATAAACATGTTGGTTTCATCGGGCTTGTACAATGTGGAAGCCTTGATATGAAGCGCCACGATTAATTCATTCTCACGGCGTCCGACCAATAGAAACACTCCATTTGACGACTGATCGAGTCACCAATTTTAATCGAAACTGATAACTTTAAAATAGTCAATAGTTATTTTAAAAACCAGGAGAAAACTGAATGAACGGGCAAGAATATACAACCGAAGTACTAATAAAAGATTAAAAAAATTATTACATTAAAACCAATAAAACATTTAAAAAATATTTATTTGCATAAATATTATTAAGTCATGGTTTAAGGTAGGTCAAGTAAACCAAGA
>JAQGCC010004410.1:0-13215 GCA_034698905.1 Xestoiulus laeticollis | reverse complement strand
GTAAAACCATGGACCTAGCGGAGTTTCAGGGACAATTGTGTCCTAAAATGGGTTAGGACTGGTAGGACACCCGTGTACAATGTTAAAACATGGACTAAAAGTATGGTTTCAGGACCATTGCATAATACAGGGTGTCCCAAATCGGTCAATCCACTTCGGGGACACCCTGACGTAAGAATCGAAAACAATGTATAGGATTTTTGAACTTCATTCTCGATTTTAAATGTACAGTGTATAAAAAAACATTGTTTTTCTCTACCAAAAAAGCACAAACATTACAAATAAATTAGATATCGAAGAGCCTTGTTCAATATAAAAACAATATCAATATCTGATAAGTGTGCTTGCCAACCTGTTCATCGCCCTCAGTTACAGAAATTGAACAATCACGATCAACTAGTAAGTAGATTATTTAATCTGTTTAAATGTGGGAATTTTCCTAATCATAAAATCCTTATCATACAATACCTCTCATGTGTTTTGGGTTCTTTCGTGTAATCTAGTCTTCACATTCTCCCACGCGTTGCAGCTTTCTCCAGAACTCGTCTCTTCTGCAGAAAGCTTTTTTTAAATTCCTCTCCAAATGAAATCCACTTTAAACACTAACAAATAATTAAACTGAATTAAAAGGTGCAAATTTATCTGTTTTTAACATACAAAGATCACATACTCAACTAGCTTTTTTGCCACTACATGTTCCTGATTATTTTCCAGTTGGGATGCAGCTTGTTAATTTCCAGCCATTAGCGTACGAGTTCCAATTGTCTTTATCTTTACTATTTAAATAAATATATTTAGTTAAATTAATAACAAAATTGCGTTTAAAATTGCTCGAAATTAGGGCTTTTAAAACCGCTGGCAAGAAGGGTTAGGTAAAAATGGCTGCCGTTCCAACGATTTCGGAACGCCGTATGACGTCACTTCCGGCGCGTGCGAGCGTGCAACCGCTTCCGGTATTCGAATGGAATCGAGGGAGCACGCGCTGAGTCGTTCTAGAACATGTTCTAGAATCCCGTTGTTTGGAACAAGAACGCAATATGGCGGACGGAAAAAAAGTGAGTTTAAAAAGGCTGAAATTGTGTTAAAAATGTTAAAAAAAACAAGAAAATAACGTGTAAAAATTGAATGTTTCTAGAGAGGTGTGTTGGCGAAGTAATGTGGGTGAAATGGAGAAGAAAACACGGACTTGTAAGTTAAAAAAATTGAGTTTTTTGAGAATGTTTTGAATGTAGGCCTACATGTAGTTTAAAATGCAAGCCTTAAAATGCTTTTTAAAGCTGAACAAGTTTGCACAAACAATAAATTGTTTGCAACATTTACGAAAAGTTCATGCAAAATATAAATATTTGTTAAACCATTATGTTTACTAAAACTCGGTAATGTTTAATGTCATTACAACAAGTTTGCTGACTGAAATAACGATGCTTTCATCGAAAAGTTTGCTAAAATCACAAACAATGTTTTTAAAACTAGAAATGAAGTTTGCTCATAAAATGACAATATTTCACAAAATGTTTGAATGTTCTGAAAAAAAAAAAAAAACACAAAGAAGTTTGTATAAACCAAAAAATGTTTGCACAAAACTCAAAACAATTGGAAACATCTTTAAAATGTTTGCAGAAACTGCGAAAGTTTGTTGAAACAACGATTTTTTGAAAAAGTTTGCACAAACCACAACAATGTTTGCACAAACAACGATTTTTTGAAAAAGTTTGCACAAACCACAACAATGTTTGCTGATGCAAAGATTTCATCAAAAGTTTGCACAAACGTTTCCTAAAACAAGGATTGTCTCCTCGAAAAGTTTGCATAAACCATGAAATGTCTGCACAAACATTTCCAAAAACCCCGAAAAGTTTGCGTAAACCATAAAATGTTTACATAAACATTTCCTAAAACAAGGATTGCCTCCTCGAAAAGTTTGCACAAACATTTCCTAAAACAAGGATTGTCTCACCGAAAATTTTGCGTCAACCATAAAATGTTTGCACAAACGCTTCCAAAAACAAGTATTGTCTCCTCGAAAAGTTTGTGCAAACCATAAAATGTTTGCACAAACATTTTCAAAAACAAGGATTGCCTCCTCGAAAAGTTTGCGCAAACAATAAAATGTTTGCACAAACATTTCCCCAATAAAAAAGCACAAAAGCACAAATGTTTCTTATATTTAACATTTATTATATTTATTAAAATATACATTTCTGATCTGAAAAGCAGCACAAAATCTATATTGGTTTAACCTTTTGACCTTAATTTCACCTTTTGACCTCTATTTGACCTTTACAGAGGTCAAAATGTCACATCCAAGGTCAGGCACTTTAATAGGTTGAAAACAAACAAAAATTCGTATATTACATATTGCTACACGTATTTTTTCTCTCGCTAAAATTACCTTTTTCACGATTAACTAAACTTAACGGTCCGTTTAAGTAATGTATAAGTTTAGGCTCCACGCGCGAGTAGTCCTGGGGAAAGAAAACAACAAAATCACTAACGGGGCGTTAACGAATAAATGCATTTCGTAAAGGCACGTTAACGTTCCGGTTAACTCTTAACGCACGGCTTAACGGGCCGTTAACCGTCTGTTCGTAACACGAAGGCACGTAAATCTACGGATAAAAATAATTGCCGTTAAAAGTTCGCATTCATCGATCGCTTCACCGCTTGCGCCGAACTTAACGGACGATTAAAGCTTAATCGGCGATTAAGCTAATCGTCGTTTAAGTAAATCGCCGGTAGAGTTTAGTGGCCGATAAGCCAAACGAACACATCGGCCGTAAAGTAGAGATGATGTCTAGGTGGGGAAAAACAAACCGTTTAAGTTAATGACGAATCTCCGTTGCTTAACCTAACGGAGCGCTTTAACGGACGATTAAACGAACAAATCTGCAAATAAAAACTAAACGACAAAAAATAATCATAAATTAAAAACTGCATCGCTCGTTAACTATCACAATTCCGGTGGGCCGGAACAAGTTCGGTCCGTTAAGAGTTCGTTAACCCGACAAACAGTCCGTTAAAAACGAAACAAAAACTTAATCGGCCGTAGGTTGTGGACGGATTTATCCCTCGATCCGCCGTTAAGTAAGTCGCCGTTAAAAGTGTTCCGATGATTGTCACGAATTGAAACAACGCTGTCGTAAAAAATCCGTAACGGACCGTTAAATCCGTTAAACTTTGCTGAACTTCAAGCCTGAAAGGGTAAAAAATAGTTGAATTTTAGCACGTTTCGCAGTGTGTTGTTTTATGGTCATGTTGACACCCGTAAGATTAATTTCAAAGACTTTCCAGGGTTTTCCATGACTATTTTAAATTCCCTGACATTCCAGGTTGTGGGAACGCCCAGTTCAATCATGGCTTAACAAGTTCACGGTATAATTTTCCCCAAACATTCCACTCGGTCAGAATAAAAATTCCAGGACTAAACTTGAAAAATTCCCTGACTTTTCCAGGACCATCTTAAATACCCTGACATTGCAGGTTTTTCCATGACCATTTTAAATTCCCCGACTTCTCGGCCATGACCATTTCAAATTTCCTGACTTTTAATACCACGACCCGTTTCGAATCCCCTGCCATTGCCATTTCCAGGTTCATGCGTTTACCGCCCTTTGTTAAGCGACCCGTACGTACGTAACGTAACGTACATTATTGTACTAAATGTACTTGCCCTCGTCGTTGCTGTAGCAGTTGTGGCAGTGCAGCTTCTGACTCCTGACCCTGACGTCAGCGCCGCTCGTGCCGTTGCCCAACTGGATGTGGCAAACGCAGCACTTGAAGCAGTTGATGTGGTAAAACAGCTGCAGAGACTCGATGATCATGGCGGCACCGCGACCTACAAAACGCACAACCGAAAATCATTTCAAAATGGACCTAAAAACAACCAACACTATCACTAGAGGGATTGAGCACGTACGTACGCCTCCCTCAATGAGCGCCCCCCGTCAACTGATTTACCTTAACGAGAATTACGCATTGGAAAAACATACAGTGCTGTCAATGTGGTTGACATTTAAGGGAGACGCACTCAAACCGTCTTTGTGCCGTTAACGTCTTACCAAGTAAGAAGGACCTAACGGACTGTTAACACTTGAATCTTACAAGAGGGCCCGTTAACTGTCAATGCGCTTAGCATTAAGGGAGGCGTGCTCAATCCCTCTATTATGTGTGGTGTGGGAATTACGCCCTATGGGAAAATATATAACGTTTTTAAGCCCCAGGCCACACTAGGCCGTTTCCAGCCGCGTTTGGCTAACAGCCTCACACGAGGCAGCTTTTAATTGCACGTCAAATAGAATTTCACCCCTCATGCACGAGAGAAGCGCACATTCGCACGTGGTCTTAATATCTAGCTCACGTGCGAATGAAAAATTGAAATTTTAATGCCTTGTTTGAGGCTACAGCCATTTGATGAAACGCGCGTTTCCAGCCTAGTGTCTGCCTGCAGGAACTTATTACAATATATGGCCCTCAAGACTGCCCTAAGCACTTCCAATATGGCCTCAAATACGCTTCAACATTCACAATATGGCCTCAAACACGCTTTAACATTCCCAATATGGCTCCTAACACCTATTTGGGACTTTAGGCCAGATAACATTCCCAATATGCCGCATAAGCTTCTAAGCGCTTACAATGTGGCCGCAAATACGCTTTAACACTCCCAATATGAATCGACCTTAAGCCTCTAAGCACTTCTAATATGCCTCAAATACGGCTTAACATTCCCAATATGGGGCCCCTAAGCGCTTTCAATATGGCCTCAAATGCGTTTTAACATTCCCAATATGGCCCTCAAGCCCCTAAGCACTTCCAATACGGCCTCAAATACGCTTTAACATTTCCAATATGGCACTCAAGCCCCTAAGCGCTTCCAATATGGCACTCAAGCCCCTAAGCGCTTCCAATATGGCCGCAATATGGCTTTAACATTCCCAATATGGCCCCTAAGCACTTCTAATATGCCTCAAATACACTTCAACATTCCCAAAATGGCCCCTGACACCAATATGGGACTTAATGCCAGATAACATTCCCAATATGGCCTCAAATGCGCTTTAACATTCCCAATATGGCCCTTAAACCCCCAAGCGCATACAATAGGGCGTCTAAGACCCGCAAAAAACTTTCCAACATGGCCGCCGATACCCACTAACATTCCCAACATGGGCCCCAAGATCTCAAAATCCCTTCCGACACCCGTTAACATTTCCAATATGGCCGCCAAGAGCTCACCTAGCTCATCCGCGCAGTGCGAGCACTTCTTCTTGCCGCTTACGGACAACATCTGCGAGGAGGAAGCCGCTTCCGCGGAACTCTTGGGTTTGGGTGGATGCGGCGGCGGCTGTGGTTGTGGCGCTTTGACCGCGGGTTGAGGCCGCGGTTCGACATCCGCGTCCTGCCTCCTCTCCTGCGGCTGCGGCGGAGTCGAGAAGTGGTTCGGCGGCTGTCGGTGCTGCTGCGGCGGCGGAGGTACCGCGTAGTGACCTTCAGCCACGAGCTGTTGCTGGGGCCTGTGGTTGAGCTGCGCCTGTGGTGGTTGCGGTTGCGGTTGCCTCTGCGGTTGGCCGGAGGGCGAGTACGAGTGGCCGTTGGATGATGGCGGCGGTTGAGCCGGAGCCGCGTGGTTGCCGTTAACCTGCGGCGAATTCCAACCGCCTTGCTGCCAATCCGACTCCTGCGGCTGTTGCTGCTGCAGATGCGGTTGCGGTTGATGCAACCGCCTGAATTCCGCTTCCTGAACTAGCCAGTGCTGGTTGTAGTTGTCGCGGCGTTGACCGCCGGATTTGCGGCGAGCCAACCACTGGTCTCCGTCCATCAGCTTCACCTTGGGCGAGGCGCTGAGCGCGGATAGGGCCTGCTTAGTCAGCGGTTGGAGCGCGGGCGGTCGGTGGTCTTCCGAAATCCGCGGGTGGGACGGCCACTTGTCGGCGGCATCGGCGGTTTCGCTGTTGGAAGGGAAAAAAATTAGCGGTTTAGAAGCTGGACCGCGAGATTGTTAAGAAATATGGGATTTGGGACGCGTGGCTGGCGGTAACAAATTTGTGGAAATTCTGCGGCGAAGAAAATTGTAAATGGTGGTGAAAGATGTGGAAATTGTGGGAATGATAGAAGATGTGGAAAACGGTTGAGAAAATGTGGAAATGGGTGGTAAAAATAAGTGGAAATTGGCGAGGGAAGTGGTGAATGTGGTAATTGAAGTTGCGGAAGATGTGGAAGTGGTGGTAAAATGTGGAAATGGTGGTAAAAGATGTGGGAATGTTAGATGTGGAAATGGTGGTGAAAGATGTGGAAATTGCGGTAAAAAATGTGGAAATTGCGGTGAAAAATGTGGAAATTGCGGTGAAAAATGTGGAAATGGTGGTAAAGAATGTGGAAATGGTGAGGCAAAATGTGGAAATGGTGGTGAAAGATGTGGAAATGGTGGTGAAAGATGTGGAAATGGTTGTAAAAATGTGGAAATGTAGGTAAAAAATGTGGAAATGGTGGTGAAAGATGTGGAAATGGTGGTAAAAATGTGGAAATGGTGGTAAAAATGTGGAAATGGTGGTAAAAATGTGGAAATGGTGGTGAAAGATATGAAAATGATAAAAAATGTGGAAATGATAGAAGATATTGAAATGGTGGTAAAAATGTCAAATGGTGGTAAAAATGTGGAAATGGTGGTAAAAATGTGGAAATGGTGGTGAAACTGTGAAAATGGTGGTGTAAAATGTGGAAATTCACCTCGGGGAGTGAATCCTATCGTTGAAGGCTGGACTGACGATCTTAGGCTTGGCGGGTGGTGGCGGCGGTTGTACCGCACCGCGCGTGGTTCGTCCTTCCGGGGAAAGCAACGCCGGCGGCGAGATGGTTTCTAAAGTTCAATTAAAAAAAACGAAATCCGCATCAGCGCCACGCAATTTTACGAAAAGTGAGCTGAACCACAACGGTTCAAACCGCAATTTTACGAAATGCGGGTGCAACCACAACGGTTAAAACCGCAAAGCCCGTCCCCTCCCTCACCGTATATTGGACTAGCGGTCGGACGGACATCTTTCTTGGGAGACGCGGCAACAGCGTTCTGCGGCACCGCGGTCGGAGCAGATACCGCGGCGGTTGCGGTTGGAGCCGCACCGACTCCAACCCTCTGGTGGTCTTCGATACGCTTCTGGTACGCCTCCTTTTGCCGCAGAAGTTCCTCCTGCTCCTGCCGCAGCTTCTCCTTTTCCAACCGCAAGAGCTCCTGTATATCAAAACGAAAAAAACCACGATTAGCCACTTTCCGGAATGCTGCTGTGCCACGGCGGTGCGCCACAACTCGCCTCTTGTCGTTGCAGCTCCGCTTCCCTCATCTTGAGCAGGCTAGTGTCAGGATAAAACGGCGGCTGCGGCGCATCCTCGTCCACAATGGGCACCGCAAAATCCTGCGGCAAAGTCTTGCGGACAAACTGCGGTTCTTCCACCGCGGTCGCTTGCGGTTCCGGATCGTGGTTCTGCAACCTTTCCTCCCACTCGAGGCTCTCGATGATTTCCCGCTCTTTCCTCGTCATCTCTTTCTCGTCCTCGTCGCGGCTCGCGGTTTCGAAATCCTCGTCTTCCGTTCTAGCGCCGCCAGAGTTCCACGCGGTTCCGAACATGTCCTCCCGAAGGAGGTTCTCGAGGGTCGGCGGCGGCGTAACGCTTTCTATTTCTGCGGAAAAAGTGGAAAAAAACAATCAAAATCCGTTACGAGAACCACATGTCGACACGCCGTGGTTTCGCCGCGCGGTTTGCGTTTACCGTGCTGCATTAGCTTCTGTACGTCCTCGCCGTCGATTCCGAGGAAGTCTGTTCTTCTTTTCCAGATTTCCGTGCGGATCCGCTTCGTGGAATCGATCCGCTTCAAATTGTCCGACTTTTTTCGGCGGTAACGGAAAAAAAAAGAATGAAAACCGCGTTAACGGAAATTGAACCGTAACCGCAAAACTTAAAAAATCTCAAAAAAACCGCAATTGTTGAAAGCGCGTCTCACCTGATTCTTCTTGCCGTTTTCCGCGGTGTCCACGGGCGGTGGTGGCGGTTTTTCCTTCGGCGGTTCCAGAGTCTTAACGGGAGGATCCACGTGGTCAACCACGAAAACCTCGCCGCTTAAATCCAGGTTCTCGAGCTGTCAGAGGGGAAAAATGTCTTTTTAAATTACCCGTTAAAGTTAACGGACGATTTGATGCCGAGAATTCAAAAAAGTATTTGTAACAAGTCGAGAAATGTTAACGACCCTTTAAAGTTAACAGACGATTTGATGCCGACATTTCAAAAAAGTATTTGTAACAAATAGAGAGAACAACGGCCCGTTAAAGATAACGATCGCTCGACAGATTGTGCTATTAAGACTTTAAATTCCAGATTTTCGATAAAAAAAATTTAAAACGGCCGTTAAAGTTAACGGGTGAATCTTAAGCGAATGCTTTATGGGTTGTTCTTTGTTGACATTGATATCCAGTCAATCGGGGGAAAATCCAAAACGCCCGTTGAAGTTAACGTGAGAATCTTAACGGACGATTAAAGTTAACGGGTAAATTTTGACTACATGTACCCGTTAAAATCAGCGAGCACATTACGGGTTGTTCTACGTCGACATTAAAATCCAGTCAATCGGGAAAAATCCAAAACGCCCATCGAAGTTAATGAGAGATTCTTAACGGCCGATTAATGTTAACAGGTAAATTTTAACAGACGATTAAAGTTAACGGTTAAATCTTAACTACCCATTAAAATTAGCGAGCACTTTATGGGTTGTTACAGGTTGTTCTACAACAACATTGAAATCCAGTCAATCGGGAGAAAATCTAAAACACCCGTTAAATTTAGCGAGCGTTTTATGGGTTGTTACAGGCTGTTTTACGTCAACATTTGAAATCCAGTCAACCGGGGGAAAATCCAAAACGCGTGTCGAAGTTAATGCGAGAATCTTAACGGCCGATTAAAATTAATGGATGAATCTTAAAGGTCGATTAAAGTTAATAGGTGAATCTTAACTGCCCGTTAAAATTAGCAAGAACTCTACGGGTTGTTCTACAACAACATTGAAATCCAGTCAATCGGGGGAAAATCCAAAACGCCCAATTAAAGTTATCGGGAGAATCTTAACGGCCGATTAAAGTTAACGGGCGAATCTTAACTACCCGTTAAAATTTGCAACAGCTCTACGGGTTGTTCTACAACAACATTGAAATCCAGTCAATCGAGGGAAAATCCAAAACGCCCGTTTAAAGTTATCGAGAGAATCTTAACGGCCGATTAAAGTTAACGGGCGAATCTTAACTACCCGTTAAAATTTGCAACAGCTCTACGGGTTGTTCTACAACAACATTGAAATCCAGGCAATCGGGGGAAAATCCAAAACGATGGTTTAAAGTTATCGGGAGAATCTTAACGGCCGATTAAAGTTGACGGGATCCTTTATTACCTGCGATCCTAGGTCCTGCGGCTCTTCCTGGTTGAATCCTAGGCTCATGTCCCCTGAAGAGTTCGCTTCTCTGGGGCTGCTGGGAGCGGATCCCGTAATCGGAGTTTCCTCCAGGCTTTCCGCCAGCTCGAAACCGCTCTTCGGAGTGTACACGTCGCGGTGCGGCTGCGGATAATAAGAAAAAAATGCGGAAATCTCGCGGTTAGAGGGGAACCGCCAGCGGTTTATGCATCTCCCATATTCAAACAAAATTCTCACCGAAAACGGCGGTTCTTCCGCTTCGGCCATCCACGAGGAATCCTCCTCGCCGCGGTCTTCTTCCGCGAAACCGTCTTGCAGAGATCCGATTGCGGCTGCCGCGGTTGCGTCGGGATCCTCCTCGTCGGCCATCGCCACCAGCATCCGCAACTCGGAAAGGTCGGTCTCGAACTGACGATCCGAACTATCCGCGGCGTATCTTCCCGCTTCCGCGGCGCGTTGTCTTCCGGCTTCCTCAGCCACATATCTTCTTCCGTCGTCAGCCGCGCGTCCACCAGCATCCGCGGAATATCTTCCAGGTTCTGCGGTAAATCTTCCCGTTTCCGCGGCATGTTGTCTTCCAGGCTCTGCGGTTAATCTTCCCTCTTCAACCACATATCTTCCAGGTTCTGCGGTTAATCTTCCGGGCTTGGCGGTAAATCTTCCCTCTTCAACCGCGTTTCTTCCCGCTTCCGCGGCATGTTGACTTCCAGGCTCTACGGTGAATCTTCCCTCTTCAACCGCATTTCTTCCCTCTTCCGCGGCATTTTGTCTTCCAGGATCGGCGGCATATCTTCCCTCATCGACCGCATATCTTCCCGCATCTGCCGCGAGTCTTCCGGGCCGCGCGGCGTATCTTTCCGCATTTTCCGCACCATCGTCTTCCTCCTCGTAGTCCAGGCACTCGCAGCTGCGGGTGCGCTCGAAATCCCGCAAGCCGCCGAATCCCGCGGTTCCGTCCTCGTAGGATGAAATCTCCCTGGGGGCGGTTGCAACCGCGGATGGCTTTTCGGGCGCGGAATCGCGGCTGCTGTTCAGCGAGTCCAGGCTCCGGAAAGACGCCAGCTTCTGCTGGAACGCCGCGGCCCTTCGCGGCGACTTCCTGAAATCCGCGGATGCCGCGGCTGAGTCGCCGTTCTCGAAGTTGGCGAGGCGGTCCTTGATCTTGGACGATACGTCTAGGGACCTGCGGTTCTGCGTCTTCTCCGGACTGCTCCTAGGGGAGTTCTCGAACACGGAACGCCGCTTTACTAGATCCACTTTCGGAGGAGGAATAGCCGCGGGAGAACAAGGGCTGCGGTCATGGAGCGTGGTTTCGCTCGAAGAGCGGTCCAACCGCGTGGGGCTCTTTGCGTTCACGGAGAAACCCTTCTGAATTGGATCTGCAAAAAAGTAAGGACTTCTTAAGGATAGTTTAAAAAAAATTAAGGAATTTTTAAGGACTTTTCAAGGTTAGTTTAAAAAAAAATTACGGACTTTTCAAGGATAGTTTAAAAAAATTAAGGACTTTTTAAGGATAGTTTAAAAAATTAAGGACTTTTTAAGGACTTTTCAAAGATATTGTAAAAAATTCAAGGATTTTGAATTGGGTCTGCAAAAATGAAGGACTTTTTAAAGACTTTTCAAGGATATTGTAAAAAATTCAAGGGCTTTTTAAGGACTTTTCAAGGATATTGTTAAAAATTCAAGGATTTTGAAATGGGTCTGCAAAAATTAAGGACTTTTTTAAGACTTTTCAAGGATATTGTAAAAAATTCAAGGGCTTTTTAAGGACTTTTCAAGGATATTGTAAAAAATTCAAGGATTTTGAATTGGGTCTGCAAAAATTAAGGACTTTTTAAAAACTTTTCAAGGATATTGAAAAAAATTCAAGGGCTTTTTAAGGACTTTTCAAGGATATAGTAAAAAATTCAAGGATTTTGAATTGGGTCTGCAAAAATTAAGGACTTTTTAAAGACTTTTCAAGGATATTGTAAAAAATTCAAGGACTTTTTAAGGACTTTTCAAGGATATTGTAAAAAATTCAAAAACAGCCACTGAATTGGGTCTGCAAAAAGTAAGGATTTTTAAGGACTTTTCAAGGGGCTTCGCTTACCAGTGTCGTCATATCGATACAACTCCAGTTCCAGGTTTCCCGTATAAACCGCCTGCTTAACCGCGAACACGATGGCGCTGTGTGTCCTTTTAGAACCGCAGAACTCTCCGTTGATGGCCAGGATCTCGTCGTTGGCCCTAAGACCCGCGGTTTCGGCGGGGCTATCTGCAAAAACCGCGCAATAGAAAAACCGCATTAAAAAACCGCGCAAAACAAAATTTAAAAACCACAAGCGGCCCTTTCCTTTCCGCTTACGTTGATGAACGCTTTCCACGAAGATTCCCGTTCCGATTCCCTTGACGCTTTTTATGCCGAACCCAAACTCTTTGCTGTCGCCGCCTCGCCGCAAACAAACCACGATAGACAACCGCTTGCCGCAGGCCCTTTCCTAAAGCGCGGACGTTAAAAAAAATGCGGTTTAGGATCCCAGCGACCACATTGGAATTGTATTTTAAATTCTCTGAAGGCCGCTTACCATTTTCTCGATCTGCTCGTCTTCTTCCGCCGCGGTGATTTTCTTGGGCGAAGACTCGCGGTCTTCCGCGGCCGGCGACGCTCGAACGGCCCTTTCGTGGTTCGCCGCCGGCTGCCGCAGCCTCGACTCCGCAAACTGGGTGTAGGACTGGATCGCCTTGTCGAAGGTGTACTCTGGCTCTTCCGCGGCCGTTGCGGTTGTGCCGTTGGTGGGTTTCTGCGGCGGCGGCGCGTCGTAGGAACCGCAACCGCCGTTGGAATCCCGCGTTCCGTTACGGTTGCCGACCGCGGCCTTCGAAACCGGCGTCGACTGCGGAAAAAGAAGAGAAAAGGTTGGAAGAAAAAAGTTAGTTTATCGCATGAACCGCCACGAATGACCTTATCCGCGGTTCTAAGGGTTAAGGAACGGAGGATACGAACCGCGGCGAACTTTTGGCGGTCCTCGTCTTCCTGGAACACGTGGTCGCTTCCCGAACTCTCGAAGCTGACGTCGCCCTTCGCCGCCGCGCTCTCGTCGCTCGTGCCGCCCTCTTCGTGGTCGTTGGCGGTTATGTCGCGGCCCCACTCGTCGTACGTCTGAAGCGTGGTTGAAGTGCCGCGCTTGGACCTAAAGCGATGGCAAAATGAGCAAGTGTTCCTACTGCCAAAAGCCCCTATAAGCAAAGGGTTCCTTAAAGCAAAGGGTCCCTTTAGCAAATGCTCTCACTACCAAAAGCTCCATTAGCAAATGGTCCGATTACCAAATGACCAATTAGCAAAACGACCATTTAAGCAAATGCTCCTATTACCAAAAGCCCTAAAGGCCAAATGGTCCTATTACAAAATCCTAGCCCACATAAGCAAATGGTCCCTTAAGCAAATGTTCTTACCACCAAAAGCCACAGTAGCCAAATGGTCCCATAAGCAAATGGCCCTGTTACAAAAAGCCCTAAAAGCCAATATGGTCCTATTACAAAAAAAAAAAAAACTAGCCCACATAAGCATATGGTCCCTTTACAAAATAGTCCCTCGAGCAAATGCTCCCACTACCAAAAGCCCCATTAGCAAATATGGTCCAATTACCAAAAGTCCAAACGACCGAATGGTCTTATTCCATAAAAAAAAAAAAAAACTAGCCCTAATGGACAAATGGTCTTGTTACCAAATGCCCCATTAGCAAATGTTCCCTTAAACAAATGGTCCTACTACCAAAAGCCACAGT